>CAUYTI010153316.1:0-39892 GCA_963575145.1 Galago senegalensis
CAAAAATCGGGACTTTTTAAAAATGCCACGGGACACAGGACAAACCGTTGAAAAGCGGGACTGTCCTGCCAAAAGCAGGACGTCTGGTCACCCTATCCAAGACCTCTCTGGACTTGTGTTGGTGTGCGCTCATGAGACACATTTTCAGGTGAGTAGGTGTGGTCATAGGAGTGCTCACGTTCACACCTGTCCTTACACATGTGCACATCGGGGCTCCCAGTCCACAGTCCCTGTGGGCTATGTAGGGGCACTGCCTTTTCCTGCTTTCAGCTCCCCTCCCAGACAGGCCTGTGTTCTCACTGAACATTGCATAGCCCACAGCAGGTCCCCTGAGGGGAGAGGGGCGAGGAATAACTAAGGTCCCTGCCTTGTCTTCTGGTCCAAGTATTCCCACACTCCCGCCCCAAAGTTTAGGCACCACTGCCTCTATCCCCCTAGATTAAAGTTTTTATTACCTTATCCTTGTACATATAAAAGACTATTTGTAAGCCAGGAAGGCCCCCAGGGGCAGAGAGGGTCTCCTGTGGAGTTACCTGTGAGAAAGAGATAGTGAGACCAGTAGCCCCATGGCCAGAGCTCACTCAATTCTCCATCTCCAGAACCAGATAGGACCTGGCCATCCAGCAACCCCTCTTTCCAAAAGAAATCTGACACTGGGAGCCCCCCCAGAAACTTCTCTTTTGCCCTCCTTTCCTGGTGATGGAAACCACACTTTGGGGGGACATTTCCTGGAGGGCCCTATAGGAGGATGTCATAGCTGTCAGCAGCTGTAGAGATTAAGGGCAGCTCTGAGCTGAGCTTAGACTGGATAGCATGGGACACGCAATGTTTGAACTGGGGACTGGGTTGCCCCTCTGCCCACGGCATGTGTACACACACATGCACACATATACACACGTGCACATACACGCCCAGAGAGGTGAAGAGAATGGCCTATGGACACAGAGTAAGCACTGGCCCTCTGCCCCTCAGACCAAGTTTGTCCTTTAGCTCAGGCTGCCCCCAAAGAGGACCTGTGGCTGCCAGATTTTCTGCTTCTCCCCAGCCCACCCCCCAACCTGAGAATGAAGTCTCTGGTGGCTGAGAGAGATGATCTTAGGCACAATCAGGTGCTCCCCTCCAGGCCCACACTGGCCTAGCCTTCAGGTGGTAGGGTGATGTGGGTTAGTGAGCAGCATGAATACAGGGGCTGGAGGATCCCTGTGTTTCCCTCACCCTACACCCAAGTGCAGCCTGGGAGGCCCTGAGGGAAGGCTTCTTTCTGTGATGAGGATGGTGCTGTGGCTTGGCAAACAGAGACTTTGGCTGTGGTCTCTGGCAGCCTGGGGCAGAATCCAGGATTCTTTGCTTCTAGCTGGGGGGCTGTGGGTTAACTTTACTTCACCTCACTGAATCTTAGCCCTAACCCGTACAGAGAGGATGAACATACTCATTGCATGGGGTTTGGAGACAATGGTACTAGCCCACGCCAGGGTCCAGAAAATGGCCATTGGAGTGACTAGTGATTGTTCTTATAAGTACTGTATGTGGCCAAGCCACATTGTGCCTAAAGGCCCTGGAAGAACTTGAGCTCCTGTCCTGGCATTGCCTTACCAGCTGGGTGGCCTTGGGCATGTCACTGGCCCCCTCTGGCTGCAGCAGCCTCAGACCCAAATGAGTGCAATCCAGGGTCACATGGGGCAGGAACGACCAATGGAACATCAGAAGGGCCTTGCAGATAGATCACAAGGTGAGCCTCTTTTGAGGGATGCTGGGGGCGGGGAAGGGAGAGGTACCCAGTGGGTCCCTCATCTTGTGTACCCAGATCCGGCATTCTAGTCTCCAGTCAGGCTGAGAGTTGCAAGTACCCCACACAAGGGAGAGCTGTGTTTGGTTGGAGACCCTCTTCCTAACCCTGCATCTGCTCTCCCTGCTAGGCCTGGAGCTGCCAGGCTAGAAAGCTTTTGCTTATGGAGTCTGAGGCCACTTTGAGGCTGGGAAGTTTGTACTGGAGGGCAAAGGCAGCCTGGATTCAAAGCATCTCTCCTGGCCCTTAATTACCCTTCTTCACCCATAGGTGGAATTTCTACTCAAAGAGCTAAGAAAGGCGCCTGTGCTGCCGCCAGGGACTGGGTTTCCCTGCTGCCTTTGTGTGGCAGCCGCTAGCGCAGCAGTGGCACACACAGCTCGGGTTTCTGATTTTAATGATTTCCTGAATTCATTCCGCTTCCTACCTCAGGGAAAGGAGGAGAGGTGATCCTCTTGGAAATTCACATAATTGCTTTTATTTGATTTTTATTAAAATGCATTCAGGAATAATGTGATTGCCCCCTTTATTACGTTGTTCATCAAGCTGGCGTGGGGAATCAGCCTAGAAAGAAGTGGTAGGAGCAGGAGCCTGGTACAGAGGGGGGACAGGCACAGCTGCCCAGCAGGCTCTGAGCTCACCTCAAACTGGGGGGAGTCGCAGCCAGCTGGTCTCCGAGCCTCCTGCTGCTCCTGCCTGGGGAGGAGGGCCCTCTGCACCACATGCTGGAAGATGAAAGCTGGCAGTGAGGGGGGAAGGCTTAGGAGAACCTCCTAGATGCCCTCCCCACTCCACCCCACACCCCCTCTTCCTCCCAGGCCCCCTCTGAGCCTCACCGAAGCTGAAGGGAGATCTCTTGTGAATCATCTGACCTAGCATGCCTCACTTCCATGCTCCCCTTTGCACCCCTGGTTCTCTGAACTTTTAGCCAGGCTCAAGGCCCTCAGTCCAGTTTCTCATGGCCCACCCTTGCCCAGAAAATCAGGGTGGTTCCCAAAGGCCCCTTTTTTGCCAGGGGTTTTTGCTTTGGGTTCCTTTGCATGGGGTGGAAAGAAGAAGACCTCTTAATGAGACCTGGTCTCAGGGCTTACATTGCTTTACGAATTTACATGGTGAGGTACCAGTCAAATTGTCCCCCCAAACCCCCCATCCACCCCGGTCTCAGTTTATTGATTAAAGGGAACACTAATACCTTTCACAGAAGGTTGGTGAGAAAAGAGAGTGAGCACTGGGGGTCTGGAGGAGGTAGGAGTCTGTCCTTTGGGTTTGCCAAGACAGAGGCTAGGGAGCTTAGCAAAGGCAGGCCTAGTTCTAGACCCACAAAGGCCAGAAGCCACAGACTGCCTGAGGTGGCCACTGTGGCAGGATAGATTTACTCCTGCCCCCATTCATGGCAGCCCAGTGCTGGAGGAAGGCCAGTGGCTCAACTGCCTCTTGAGGCCTTTCCAGGGCCACTTGCAGTTTCCAGAACAGGGTCTACAGTGTGTTTGCTGGGCCTTCTGGAGGAGCCTCACCACCTCCCCACCCCCATCTCACCACGTGCTCTGCAGCCCCACCTTAGTCTCCTTACCCTCCTGACAGGTATTTTGGTCCTCACCCCCATTTCCTGCCACTCCCTGAATCCTTGGAATCTCCAAAGTGGTAAGTGTCTTTTGTATGCTAATGAGTTGACTGCTGGCTGGCTGCCCCTTGACAGCTTGTGTGTGGGGGAGGGGGGTCACAGGATAGTCCCCAGAAAGACTGAGGAAGGATTAGAGGGTTGGGATTCAGGCCCACTCCCAGCCTGGAGGTTTAGAGAACTTCTGGATAGCTGATCACCTGGAGGGAGGCACGCCCAGCAATGGCCTAGAAACTCTGAAAGCCTTCCAGACCTTGCCCTGTGCATCTTTCATGTGGCTGGCTATTCATTTGTATCCTTTAAAATATCTTTTATAAATACGAGTAAATACTAGTAAATACAAGTAGTGTTATGTGAGCCACTCTAGAAAATTAATTGAACCCAAGGGGGAGGTCATGGGAACCTTGATTTATAGCTGGTTGGTCAGAAGCACAAGCCTGAGGTTTGTGTGACTGGGCCTTGGATGTTGGGGACACTCTTGTGGGACTGAGCCCTCAACCTGTGATCAACACTATCTCCAGGTAAGATCGTGCCTGCATTGAATGGAATCAGAAGACGCATAGTTGGTGTCTGCTGCAGAATTGATTACTTGTGTTCTGGTAGGGAGAAGTCCCCACATAACTCTACTTTAGCAGATGAGGTAACTGAGGCTCAGAGAGGGTAAGTGACTTGTTCAGGGCAGCCCTGCTCGGGAGGAAGTAGAGGCCAAGGGACAAGCCTTCTTGGACACACACAACTAGGATGGGATGCTGATCCTCTGTGTCCATCAAGTAATAGGGGCGATGATTTGAAGGGGTGAAGTGTAGCAGGTGGGCAGTGCCATGAGAAACCACCCTGCACCTTGGGTTGTGGGTGAGCTCCAGGAATGTCCAAGGCAGGCCCCCTCCACTAGGCCCCGAGTTGCTCTCTGGTTTGCCCCTGCTCGGCTGCAGAGGGGCAGGGAAGTCGGGAGGCACAGGCATCCACTTTTAGATTCCCCCCTTAGGAGCTTTTAATTTCTGGGAAAAGTCTATTTTCACTTGAAAAAACAAAACAAAACTTGTTGAGTTTGTCTTTTTTATGTGTTTCTTTTCATGCAATTCGTTTGGCATTGGACACAGCTGGGGGAATTCAGAGGATGGAGACAGTAGATTTAGAAATTCAACTGTGAGGCCCTTGAGGGCCTTAGGGCCCCTACTGTCTAGCTGAATACTCAGCGCTGTGAGCAGGGCTTGGCATACAGCTGATTCTATCATCTGGCCTCTCAGCCTTTGCTTAGGCTGCCACTCCCACTGGAATGCTGTTCCCTATTCTTTGCTTATCAGACTCCTCCTATGAAGTGTCTTGGGACCTCTGCCCCAGTGTCTGGATGTGCTCTGCATCGGGGCTTGTGCTCTGAACTCAACCAGGAAAGGTCTCGCTAGTGAGGCTGGAAGCTTGAGCCAGAGAGCAGGTCCAGTCCTCCTTTGTGGGGAGAGCCACACAGTGAGCTGGGAAAGACCTCTAGAGTCCATCAGAGCGAATCTCAGACAGGAGGGTAAAGGAAGACAAACTGGCACAGTTTCACAGACCTGGGGATTTCCTGGGACAAAGGACTTAAAGTGCTCAGCCTGGACAGCCTTGGTCACCCCAACTGAAGCTGCTTGTTTGGAGCCTCAGTGGGAGCATATGACCCTGACCTTCTGGGTTCCTGGCCCAGCACAGTGTCCTGATGGCATCCCCATAGATGGTCAACATTCTCATTTGGGGGATGCTGAGACTGGCTCAGGCCACGAGCAAGTCAGAGCTCACTAGCCTTTGGGCCTCCAGCTAGTTCCAGCTAGGGCTGTTACTTCCCTCAGAACAACCCAGGGTGGGGGCAGTGCTCAGAGTCAGCAGATACCCTGTGAAGCGACCTGCTCCAAGAGAGGGGAGCCGTGGGACCTGGCCACCTCAGACGCCCACCCTAAGCTTGGCGGTTGGTGGGGGCTGAGGAGCACAGAGCAGGGCTCTTATCAGATCTCAGTTCTGTGCCTCTGCTCCCCTGGCTGCTTCTGCCTGCCCCACCCCGCCCCCGTGGCCCTTTCCTTTCTGAAGTGATGCTGCTTTTCCTGTCACCAACACATGCAGCAGAGATGTTCGTTTCTGGTGCTTTGCAGAGTTTCTTTTGGGGGAGGAAGGTGAGGAGTTGTTTACCTGGTCTGCAAAGCCCTGCTGTGGGCAGTAGTTGGGGACTAGTGGTTTGGGGAGCTTAGTGGAGGCTGTCCTCACAACTCTGGGCCTCTAGATCCCGTGCGAAGGCAAGGACTATGGGATGGTTAGGTACTGTGTGCCTGCTCTGTGCTGCTGTCTTGGAAGATCTTCTTGCCTTTCCTGCGGTTGTCCCTACCCACACAAGGGCCAGGCTCTATCCAGCCAAGAAACACAGCTTTTCAAAGCTTCTGTCTTAGGGCCTTGGCCTCTTGGCTCCTGTGTGGATAGAGCATGACCTCTGTGAACTGGAGTTAAATTTCAAGTCCTCCACCTGTGTGACCTTGAGCAATGTAACTTAGCCTCTCAGAGCATTGGATGCCTTCACTGTCCAAATGATAAGTATGGAGCAATCTCCAAAAGCTGGCGGACTCTGGAGTCTATGAGGTAGAAGACTGGGGCCTCTGTGCTTAACACAGGCTTCCGGAGGTTCCAGTCATCAGCCAGGTTAGGGAAACTGGGATTGAGATCCTACAGGCAGCAGAGTGGAGGAGGGCCAAAGTAGAGAGGGAAGGCTGGAAGGCTATTGAAGGGGACTTTGACTTCCTTTCCAGAAAAATAAGGTGGCTCACCTCCCACGAGGAACAAGAGGCATAGAGTCCAGACTGTCCCTGCTGGCCAGCCCAGGCTCCTGCTCAGACAAGAGACCTGGGGGGAGAGGGGGGTGTGAACTCCTAAATACTAGGTGTGGTCTGGGAGCTTCCTTTTCCCCAGGGCCAAGCGGCCCTCATGCCCCTAGGAGTGCTGGCTGGGGCAGGCCAGTCTGAGAACTGCAGTCTCTATTTCTCACTGACCTTAGTCTACTGGGCTTCCTTAGTCTCTTGCTCTAAGACCCCAAGTGCTTGAGCCCAGTCCCTCCAGCCTCCCACCCCAGAGCAGTGTCACTTCGTCACACTCCTACATTCTCTCTCTCTCACATTGGGACCCTGGAGGATGGAAACGTGAGTGGGTAGCTGGTGACATTGGGGACTCAGAGGTTTCTTCTGAAATGGGAGCAAGGCAACTCTTTAGTCAAGTGAGTAATTCTTCTCCCACGCGCCTCCAGTGTGTCCTGAACCGTTCTTCGTGGACTGCATTGCTTGTCCCTGGGGATGACTCACGGTAGTAGCCAAAGGGCCCCCTTTATCTGAGCTTGTTGGGTGGTAGTTGTGGAGAGTGGGCCCACCTTGTTCTCCACAGGGTTCTTTAATAGCACGCGGGAGGGTTTGAGTATCATTATTTACTCTGTGGCCATCATATCAATTTCCCAGCAGGTAAACTAAGGCTTGGGGTGAGAGCCCAGGTCTTCTTGCTCAATTTGCAGCCAGGGAAGTGTCTCTTGCACAAGAGAAGGAACGCTGCTTGTCAGCCCTGCACCTGTCCCTGTGACATGGGGTTCCTCCACGCCCCCCATGCTCAGCCCTGGTCATAGAAATACTCCTTTAGTGAGTTCTAATTTTAACTCTCCTTAGGTCCTGCCTTACCTACAATGCTGGCAACCAGACACCCTGAGGGCATGTGTGTCCTTCTCCAAGGCTCTTACCTTCTCTGGGCCTCTTCTTTATCTCTTGCAGCGCCTGCCTCATGGGATTGTGGATGCCAAAGGATTCAAGGACCAAGGATTGGAAGCCCCTTCTGTGGCCCCCAGTGGACGGCCACCTCCTGCATGGCTCTCAGTTTGTCTTCACAGTGGGCCTATGTGCCAGACACAGAGCTGGGCTTCATGTACCTGCTTACTACCCAACCACCCTTGGCAGGGTTTCCCTGCAGAAGGATTTTTACAGATAGTAATGTTGGCTGCTGCCCTGCTGGCCAGGCTTTGTATTTCTTTACCTAGGGCAGTTATTTTCAACTGGTGTGCCCTGAGAGGATCTTAGGTGTGTTAGGAAAATTTTAAAAGATTAACTAAGTTATTTTCTTTTTTTTTGAGATAGAGTCTCACTTGGTCACCCTTGGTAGAGTGCTGTGCCATATTAGCTCATAGCAACCTCAAACTCTTGGGTTTAAGTGATCCTCCTGCCTCAGCCTCCCAAGTAGCTGGGACCACAGGCACCTGCCACGATGCCCAGCTATTTTTTGGAGATGAGGTCTTACTCTGGCTCAGGCTGGTCATGAACCTGTGAGCTCAGGCAGTCCACCCCAGTTGGCCTCCTAAGTGTTGGATTTATAAGCGTGAGCCACCATGTCCCGCCAACTAAATTATTTTCACAAGAAGTTCAAAGCACAGTAAGTATATTCTTTTTTTTACTCTGTGTTTTGATCAACATCATTTAAGTGTGCCATGGAAGTTTAACCACAGGTTCAAGTATGCCCTGAGATTAAAAAAAAAAAAAAAAGGTTGAAAAACATTGGCCTTGGAAGTCTGGGAGCTATAGCAGAAACACTCCAGTCTGGGGTTCTTTCCTTATCTTAGACAAGATGCACTGGGTAGGGCATCATCTTGAAGAGTGAGGCCTGGGGGGGTGGAGGTGGGGAATCTCTGAGGGCTGGGAGTGAAGGACAGGTAGAAAAAATGTAGATGAAGGAGGACTCAAGACCTGTCAGAGATACTGGCCTATGCAGGACCAGGCCTAGCCTTGGCTCTAACGTTGGCCTGGTGAAGGAGGACACCACAAGACCTCAGGACCACTCAATCTCTGACAACAAGGATCTCAGTGGTGGCCAAGACAGAGTGGAGACTGAAGTCCCAGCCTCCACTTTCTAGGTACTTCCTGAGTGAGGCTGGAGTGAAAGTCCAGCAATAGAGGCCATGCATAGTGGCTCATGCCTGTAATCCTAGCACTCTGGGAGGCAGAGGCAGGTGGACTGCTTGAGCTCAGGAGCTTGAGACCAGCCTGAGCAAGAGTGAGACTCCCTCTCTAAAAATAGCCAGGTGTTATGGTGGGCACCTATAGTCTCAGCTACTCTGGAGGCTGAGGCAAGAGGATCACTTGAGCCCAAGAGCTTGAGGTTGCTGTGAGCTAAGATGCTGCCATGGCACTCTGCCCAGGGCAATAAAATGAGACCCCCCAAAAAGAAAGTCCAGCAGTAGTAGAGGTGGGATGGTCCAAATTGAGTTTCTTTTTTCTTTTTTCTTTTTTTAGAGGTAGAGTCTCACTTTGTCACCCTTGGTAGAGTGCTGTGGTGTCACAGCTCACAACAACCTCCAGCTCTTGGGCTTAGGCAATTCTCTTGCCTCAGCCTCTCAAGTAGCTGGGATTACAGGCGCCTGCCACAATGCTCGGCTATTTTTTGTTGTTGTTGCCGTTTGGGCCGGGGCAGGGTTCGAACCTGCCACTCTTGGTATATTGGGCTGGTGCCCTACTCACTGAGCCACAGGCACCACCCCCAAATGAAGTTTCTTTAAAGAAAAATCAAGAATGTGATATTTCTATGCCGGAGGTGATGGGTTCAAACCCAGCCCTGGCGAAAAACTGCAAAAAAAAAAAGAATGTGATATTTCTTATATTTGTCCATTTTGGTATAGCATACTGCCCTGCTCCATTTGACAGATGAAGAAACTGAAGCTCAGAGAATTTGTGATTGTTCAAAGACTCTTCCTGGGAACTGGTGGATCAGGGATAAGAACCCTGGTATTAGCTGGCTCACAGCTGTAAACCTAGCACTCTGGAAGGGCCGAGGTAGGAGGATTGTTTGAAGACAGGAGTTTGAGACCAGCTTGAACAACAGCAAGACCCTGTCTCTACAAAAAACAAAAAAGTCAACTAGGTGTGGTGGCACCTGTCTGTAGTCCCAGCTATTTGAAAGGATGAGGTAAGAAGATCATTTGAGCCCAGGAGTTTGAGGGTGCTGTGAGCTATGATGACGCCACTGCACTCTAGCCTGGGCAACAGAGTGAAACTCTGCCTCAAACAAAACAAAACAACAATAAAAAATCCTGGTTTGTTAAAGTCAAATCCTCTGTTTTTTGCCTTTTCAATGACTCCTTGACCAGCAAGACCATAAAACCATCCCACTTGGGAGACAGATGGGACAGCTAAGGCAATTGGGCAAGTCATATAGTTGGCAAGTGAAGTGAAGGAGGATTCCCAGTTCATACCCTGAGATACCAGGCAGCCCCCCTGTTGGTCCAAGGGCCCATTGCCATCCCACATCCCTCCTCACCAGCTTCCCAGGTCTGTCCAACCTATCTGGACCTACTAAAGCTGTGTCTCAGTCTCTACGGTGGCAGGGGCATAGTCCTGGCTCTGCCCAGGCTATTCCTCCCTTTGGGTGCCCGGGCTTTAGAATGACTCCCGGCTCAGCACCTGTGGCTCAAGTGGCTAAGGCGCCAGCCACGTATACCCAAGGTGGTGGGTTCAAATCCAACCTGGGCCCACCAAACAATGATGGCTACAATCAAAAAAAAAAAATAGCTGGGCATTGTGGCAGGCGCCTGTGGTCCCAGCTACTTGGGAGGCTGAGGCAGGAGACTCGCTTGAGCCCAGGAGTTGGAGGTTGCTGTGAGCTGAGATGCCATGGCACTCTACCCAGGGGGACAGTTTGAGGCTCTGTCTCAAAAAAAAAAAAAAAAGAATGACTCCCACAGGCCCAGGCTAAGTGATGGTGACTGTGTGACCTTGATTATCCAAGTCCTATCTGGGCCTCGGTTTTCCCATCTTGTGGTCCTATGGTCCTAAGAGATAGGCAGGTGTGGAGAAAGGAGACACCTGGGCTCTTCCACGTACCAGCTAAGTTCATAGTCTCACCATTTAGGGTTTTGAACCCCTTGGTCTCCCCTTGTATAAAATGAAGATTGTTTTGGTTTTGGTCTTTCACACACTATCTCTTTGCAGCCTCCTCCTGGTCTGGAAGTTTAGGGGTGCAGTCATGGATGGCTTCCTGGAGGAAGTAGTACTTGGTCTGAGCCTAGAAGGATAGAGTGAAACCTCTGGTCTATGGGGAAGAGAGGTCAGTATCCTGGTCTCTGGGTGCATCTGCTCTATCTTGGTTTCCCTGTGGTCCCAAGAAGCAGGTGTTGGAGCTCTTATTAGCCGAGCTGCCATGGTCAGCCCCAGCCTTCTTCAGGGTCCTTTGCCACGGCTTGTCCTGAGCCAGCTAACAACTCTGCAAGCTCCTTGCTTGCCCGCTCCAGTGACACCCCCCCCCCCACTCTTCATGCCCTTGTTCCCTTGTATATGCTGTGTCCTTGGGTCCAAAGACTCTGTCCTCAGCCAGTCCTGGTGCTCTCCTACTTTTTCACATGATCTCCTCCTCTAGGAAGTCTTTCTGGATGCCCTAGGCCATCGGCCCCTGTCCCCTCATGCAGGTGTCTGCTGTGTAATAGTCACTCACGCGTTTGACCTGCCAACCAAAGAGCTATGCTTTTGGGCCTTGGCCTATACCCTTGACCTTGTATTCCCAGTCATCTGTCCAAGGCCACTGTGGGAATCAGAGTCAGAGCCAGGCTGGAACCCAGGTCTGCTAGGTGCCCTGAGAAGGCTCTCTAGCCCTTACTTGGCTTTCAAGTGGTACTTAGGTGGTTTTAGTTAGGAAAGCAGATATGCGGCCATCTCACTAGAGTATGAGTGGAGGGATTGGTACAGGGAGGGAACCCTCCTCTGAGATGCAGAACTCTGAGGGTGGGACCATCTTATAATCTTTTAGCTCCCCTGGATACTGCTCCAGAAGCCCCTCTGTGCCTGGCCCTGTGGACAGGGCACTAGCCTCCCTGGTACTCCTGCTTCTGACCCTATGTGGGCTCTAGCCTCCCTGGTACTCCTGCTTCTGACCCTATGTGGCCTCCAGTTTCTCCCTTAGGGTATAGGGATTTACAGACTTCCTACTGGCCACTGGGTGTGCTTCTGGCCTTGGCTATGAGTATGTGTATGTGTGTGTTGAGGGAAGGGGTCTGCCTCAATTTCTCTCCTGGTATCAGCCTTCATATCTTTTTTTGGGGGGCAGTTTTTGGCTGGGGCTGGGATTGAACCCACCACCTCTGATATATGGGTCCAGCACCCTACTCCTTTGAGCCACAGGCGCCACCCCAGCCTTCGTATCTTTGACAAGCCTTCCACCAGTGTTCCACGGAGAGTTGTGGGGAGCTGTACTCTCCCTAGGCCCACCTGCCACTTTGGATCCCTCAGACTCTGGCCAATGCCATTTGGGGCGGGGGGGGGAGGTCTTCTTTTCTGTGTTTACTCAAAAACTTCTGGTATTTGGTGAGTGGGGTACATAGGAGGCCTTTTTATGGTGTGGGAAAGGGAATAGGAACAGTAACCAAGCTCCTGGTCAGATGTGCTCTCACTGAGCCAGGAGACAGGATTCTCATCTGTCTGACTTGCTGTGTGACCTTGGCCAAATGGCCCAGCCTCTATTGGTTTCAGTTTTCTTAACTAAAATTCGGTGGTCAGACAAAGAGTGAGAACAGTCAGCACTATGCTTACAAAGTGCCAGGCGCTGAGCTGAACGCTTCCCTTCCATTGGCTCATTCAATCCTCACTGCTTCAAGAGAGAGCCTCAGGGTGATGTCCACTCTATGGGGAATAGAGGAGCAAAGGGGCAGAATGGGGTGGTGCCTATGGCTCAAGGAGTAGGGCGCCGGCCCCATATGCTGGAGGTGGTGGGTTCAAACCCAGCCCCAGCCAAAAACTGAAAAAAAAAGGGGGGGACAGAATGCAGAATGACCATCACCAGACCTCCCAGACATAAGAAGTGAGGACAGAGTGTTGGCTGACTGGGTGCCTGGAGTTATGTGGAGTGAATGCAGATGTACAGGTGAAACTGCGGACATGACAACTATAATTGCTAACATTTGTAGTTTGCCAGAGCCAAGTGCAAGAACCACCTCAGTTAATCCCGATGACAAGCCTGCCAGGAGACCTAGTTATTGTCTCTGCTTTACAGAGAAGGAAATTCAGGCAAGTTGAGGAACTTGGGCGAGGTCATCGGCTATGCCTCAAGAGACAGGGCTGGAATCTAAGAAGTCTAACTTCAGAGTTTATACCACCTAAAACATGATGTGAATAGCTCAGAGGAGATGGCATATAGCAGGTGCTCAGTAAATAATTGCTGAATGGACGTGAAAGAAAAAAAATCCTCACAGGGAGCAGGTCTTCAAGTCCTGTAGTTCCAGCCTTGTTGTCTCCATGAGCTTTCTATTTTAAGGCAGAAGGAAAAGCCAGGCCCAGGGACCCACGAGGACAGCTCTGAATAGTGCCGGACCCTTCAGAAGGTCCCCTGCACCATCCAGGATCCACTCTCCTGTCGTGCACCCTTCCCTCCCCAGCACTGCATCTCTTGTTTCAGCCCTTTCTTTCTTTATAAAAACAACCACATTATTAAGAAACAATTTATAAAATGCTACCCATTCTAATTGTACAGTTCAATGAATTTTGACAGATATGTCCAGTGGTATAAACACCACCACATTTTGAGTTGTCATGGAATTTTAAGGAACTTTTCTGAAATCAGTGTTCCCAGATGTCAGTTATCTTAGTCTGTTGCTGTGACAGAATACCTGAGACCCAGTTTATAAAGAAAAGATGTTTATTTATTTTACAACTCTGCAGGCTGGGAAGTTTACAAGAATAACACCACATCTGGCTGGCTTCTGGTGAGGACCACATACCGGGTCGAAACATGGCAAAGAAGTAGAAAAGTGAGCTCAGTGGATGAATGCAAAGAGATGGTATAGGGAGAGAGTGGGCAAGAGCGAGTCTGGGAAGCTGAATCCACTTTCTTAGTAATCCGCTGTAGCAGTAACTGATCCAGACGGAGAGAACCCACTCCCGGGGGAGAGAATTAATCTATTTATGACCCAAACACCTCCCATTAGGACCCACCTCCAAAACTGCCACATTAGAGATGAAATGTCAACATGAGTTTCAAACCATAGCACCGCAGGCCAACTTGTGAGCCAGCCTTTCTAAGGAGAGTCTCAGGCCCGCTTTGTTCTCTTTCTGTTTTAAAACTTTTATTTTGCCGAACTTAAGCATTAAAAAGTATGTCTTTTCCTCTAGTCACTCTTATAGCTGCGGCTTACAAATGTTAATACGTTGTGTTTGCATTTAGTTCAAAATATTTTTTAATTTTCTTTTTTTTGAGACAGAGCTTATTTGTCGCCCTTGGTAGAGTGCTGTGGCATCACAGCTCATAGCAGCCTCAAACTCTTGGGTTTAAGCGATTCTTTTCCCTCAGCCTCCCAAGTAGCTGGGACTATAGGTGTCTGCCACAATGCTTGGCTATTTTTTGGTTACAGTTGTCATAGATGTTTGCCAGACCCAGGTTGTATTTGAACCCGCCAGCTCTGGTGTATGTGGCTGGCGCCCTAGCCACTGAGCTACAGGTGCTGAGCCAATATTTTCTAATTTTCTTTGTGATTTCTTTTTCTTTGTAATTTTCCCTGTCCTTTTAAGTTCATAAGTCCTTTTGTCTGTAGTATATCTGCTATTGCTGCTTCTTCATTTTTTTTTTTTGGTAGAGACAGAGTCTTACTTTGTTGCCCTCAGTAGAGTGCCATGGCATCACACTGTTCACAGCAACCTCCAACTCCTGGGCTTAGGTGATTCTCTTGCCTCAGCCTCCTGAGTAGGTGGGACTGCAGGTGCCCACCACAACACCCAGCTATTTTTTTGTTGCAGTTCAGCCAGGGCCAGGTTTGAACCTACCACCCTTGGTATATGGAGTCAGCGCCCTATTCACTGAGCCACAGGCACTGCCCTGTTATTGCTTCTCATATATTGCAGATTTCTATCCTAGAAGCTTTGTTTCTTTCTTTGTATGGTTCCATTAATCTCTCTATTATGTTCACATTGTCTTTTTAATTCCTTGAATGTTGTTATAATGACTATTTTAATGTATTTGTCTGAAGATTCTATAATTTCTGTCATCTGGGTCTGTTTCTTTTTTTACAGGTTTTTTTTTTTTTTTTTTGGCTGGGGCTGGGTTTCAACCCACCACCTCTGGCATATGGGGCTGGCGCCCTACTCCTCTGAGCCACAGGCACTGCCCCAGGGTCTGTTTCTTGTGAATTATTTGTCTTCTAGTTGTGGATGATATTTTCCTGCTTTCTTGCACATCTGGCAGTTTTTGTCTGGATGTGTGATATTTCATTGCCTAGTATTTGGATTTTGTTGTCTTCCTTCAAAGAGTGTTAAAGATATTGCTTTGACAAACAAGCAATTTACTTGTGGATCAGGTTGGCTCATTTTAAAGCTTTGTTAAGTTGATGAATGAGACTTTTCTCTTTTTTTTTTTTTTTAAGACAGAGTCTCAGTCTATTGCCCAGGCCAGAGTGCCATGGTGTCATAGCTCACAGCAACCTCAAACTCCTACGTTCAAGTGATCTTCCTGCCTCAGCCTCCCAGGTAGCTGGGACCATAACACCCAGCTGATTTTTTCTATTTTTAGTAGAGATAGGGTATCATTCTTGCTCAGGCTGATTAGAACTCCTGAGCTCAAGGGATTTGCCCACTTTGGCCTCCCAGAGTGCTGGGATTACAGGTGTGAGCTACCACACCCGGCCCAATTAGCCTTTTCTAGTCTGACTGGTTAGAACTCAGCTCTGTGTGAGCTCTGGTATTCAACTCATAGCTCCTGAGTAGTCTTTTTGTCTATGATAGTTGATTTTCACCTGGCCTCACTGCAGGCATGGACAGCTTGTAATTTGGCCAAGGCTTAAATGGATCCCTGTGCGGATTTCTGGAGCTCCTCCTCTGCCTAGCTCCCTCCTCTCTGGTGCTCTGCCCACATCTTCCAGCAGCCTCAGTCTCCCTGGACTCCAGTCTCTGTCTCATCAGCTCTGGGAGACTGTCCTGCTCCACATGGATTCTCTCTCTTTGTTTAGTGGTCTGGAACAGTGTCTCCAATTAGAAGACTGAGACTATCATAGAGCTTACTTCACCTATTTCCCCGCTCTTAGGGACCACTAACCTGTGCTTCTATGTGGAAATAGGCGTTTCTATGTTTAATTATTTTCTGATTACTAGTATCAATGGCATGATGACAAGTGGGCATCACTGACCATTTCTCTTTGGCTCCCAGTCCAAGGTATGTGAAGATATACGTTCACCAGGAAGATGCCAAGGGAAGGGTATCTTTAGAGAACAGGCTACATAGGAGAAGCCTGTGTGTTTGAGGTACATTCAGGGGTGGTGAATGTGGTATGTAAGCAGGGAGGGTTAGAGGTGAATGAGAGGGAAGGGCAGGTATTTTTTTTGTAAAAAAAAAAAATTTAAGTACATTTATTTCAGGTTAATGTGAGGGTACAAGAAAAGCAACCAGATCAAAATATTTGATTTTATTAGGTAGAGTTCCAAACTGAGCACACTGGGCTTGGCCCAAAGACTGGCAGGGACTGACCATGTGAATGGAGGAATGGTGAGGCCTGAGCACCCATTATAAGCCTCTGCACCACTGGACACTCAGCCTTCTTTTCTTTTTTTTTAATTTTAAGTAAACTCATTTCAGGTTAATGTGAGCGTACAAGCAACCAGGTCAAAATACTCGATTCTGTTAGGTAGAGTTTGTCTTGTGGTTATGTCCCGCACACAAAACGTGTGCCAACCGCCCCCCCCAACCCCACGCCCATTCAGTGAGAGCACCTCAACACCGTCTCCTCCCTCTTTACCCTTCCTTCCAACTTGAATCGAAATGACTATTTCTCCTAGGTGGGCATGCTTTGGATCATCTACTAGCTTCATATTAGTATTGAGTACACTGGATGTTTGCTTTTCCATTCTTGTGATATTTTACCAAGAAGAATGTATTTCAACTCCATCCAGGATGTTCCAAAAGATGTGAAGTCACCTTCTTTTTTATGGCCGAATTGTATAGCATGGTGTGCATGTACCACAATTTGTTAATCCGTTCCTGAGTTGATGGGCATTTAGGCTGTTTCCATGTCCTGGCGATTGTAAATTGAGCTGCAGTAAACAATCTAGTGCAAATGTCCTCATGGTAAAATGATTTTTTTTTCTTCTGGGTAGATGCCTACTAGTGGGATTGTGGGGTCAAATGGGAGGTCTCATTTGAGATCTTTGAGAATTCTCCATATTTCTTTCCAAAGAACCTGTATGAGTTTGCAGTCCCACCGACAGTCCAAGAGTATTCCCCTGTCTCTACATCCTTGCAAAGGACCTTGAAAGGCACTCTAGGAGGTTGCACATTATCCTTGAGACTTGGGGGAGGCTATAACTAGTAATTATTATCTTAACTATAATGACAATAACTTTTATTTTCTTTTATTTTCATGTACCAGGCAAATGGATTGTCTCATTTATTCCTCCAGCCTGTTCATGAGAGAGTTGTTAGGAATTACCATGCGCCGTGTGTTTTTCTATAATCATCTCACTTAATCCTCACAATAACACTATGAGTTAGGGACTATAATTATGCCTATTTTCCAGATCAGGAAACTGAGGCATGGAGAAAGTAAATAATTTTTTCTTTCTTTCTTTCTTTTTTTTTTTTTTGCAGTTTTTGGCCGGGCCCAGGTTTGAACCCACCACCTCCGTCATATGGGGCCGGAGCCCTACTCCTTTGAGCCACAGGTGCTACCCTTTTTAAAATGATTTGTATTTCTTCTTTTGAAACTAAATAATTAATAAGTCACACAAAGGATAAATAGCAATGAGGAAGGGCTGATTTTCTCTTGTTCTTTAATACTTTCTTTCTTTCTTTTTTTTTTTTTTTTGAGACAGAGTCTTCCTTTGTTGCCCTCTATAGAGTGCTGTGGTGTCACAGCTCACAGCAACCTCCAACTTTTGGACTTAAGCAATTCTCTTGCCTCAGCCTCCCAAGTAGCTGGGACTACAGGCATCTGCCACAATGCCCCGCTATTTTTTTTTATAATTCTCATTGCTGTTTTAGCAGGCCAGGGCTGGGTTTGAACCCGCCACCCTTGGTATATGGGGCCAGTGCCCTTACCCACTGAGCCACAGGCACTGCCCCTTTAATACTTTTTAAACTTTGTTATACTAATGTTCTTACAGTAAAACAGAGCTGCCTTTGGACCACCCAGGTGTCTGTGCTGTTCCATTACTTGCAGACACTGTTAGTATGGCCACCATGCCTAGTGGGGACAGCATGCCAGGCAGTCACGTCTTATCTATAATGATCATATTCTTTGACACTCTTGTCATCAAAAAGTGGACATTACATTCCTTCCCTTCAATATGGGCCAGCTTTAGTGACTTGCTTCCAGTGAGTAGATTGTGGCAGAACTGTTACTGAATGACTTCTGAGACTTAGTCTTTTTGTGGTTTTTTTTTTGAGACAGAGTCTTACTTTGTCATCCCTGGTCGAGTGCTGTGACATCATAGCTCATAGCAACCTCATACTCTTGAGCTAAAGCAATTATCTTGCCTTAGCCTCCTGAGTAGCTGGGACTACAGGTGCCTGCCACAACTCTTGGCTATTTTTTGGTTGTAGTTGTCATTGTTGTTTGGCAGGCCTGGGCTGTATTCGAACCTGCCAGCTGTGGTGTATGTGGCTGGCTCCTTAGCCACTTGAGCTATAGGCACTGAGCCACTATTTTTTGGTTGTAGCTGTCATTGCTCTTTAGCAGGCCTGGGGCTAGGCTGGAACCCACCAGCCTTGGTGTATGTGGCTGGTGCCCTACTCACTGAGCTAAGGGTGCCGAGCCCCAAGTTGCCTTTTAAAAACTAGTCTCAGGCTTCAGCTCCCATAGCTCAGTGAATGGGGCACCAGCCACACACACTGAGGCTGGCGAGTTCAAGCCCAGCCTGGGCCTGCTAAAGAACAATGACAACTGCAACCAAAATATAGCTGGGCACTGTTGTGGGCACCTGTAGTCCCAGGTACTCGAGAGGCTGAGGCACGAGAATCTCTCTCTTTTTTTTTTTTTTGTAGAGACAGAGTCTTATTTTGTTGCCCTTGGTAGAGTGCTGTGGCATCACACAGCTCACAGAAACCTCCAACTCCTGGGCTTAAGTGATTCTCTTGCCTCAGCTTCCCAAGTAGCTGGGACTACAGGTGCCCACCACAACGCCTGGCTATTTTTTGGTTGCAGTTCGGCCAAGGCCAGGTTTGAACCTGTCACCCTCGGTATATGGGGCCGGTGCCCTATTCACTGAGCCACAGGAGTCACCCAAGAGAATCTCCTAAACCCAAAGAGTCTGAAGTTGCTGTGAGCTGTGATGCTACAGCACTCTACTGAGAGTGACAAAATAAGATTCTGTCTCAAAAAATAAATAAATAAATAATAAAAGGCATCTTGGCCTCTATTTGGCTCTTCCTCCTCTGACACATACCTTGGGAGCCCTCATCTATTTTCTGTCCCTATAGTTTTGCCTTTTCTAGAATATCATATAAATGGGATCCTCGGCGTGTAGTCTTTGTATCTGGCTTCTTTCCTTCTTTCCCTCAGCATATGACTCTTGAGATTTCACCCATGTCGCTGTGTATCATTTGGTCCTTTCTGTTTCTGAACAGTGTTGTTAATCCATTCGTTTGTCATTTGTTTGCTCATCCCAGGGCTGGACACATGATGGGCGCTCAACAGATGGGTTTTGAGTGGCTGAGCAGGTGAATGGAGGGTGAAGGCAGAGACTCCTCTATAAATCTGTTACACCTAGGCTTTGTCAGGGGTTGGAGGAGGTGAGGCTGTGATGTTTATCATTCATTAATTCACAGATATTTATTGAGTACCCACTTCATGCCAACTGTTGTGCTATGTCATAATAAATGGTTCCTGCCCACCCAGAGCTGCCTGTTCAGCTGAGAAGACAAATGGCTCCCCTCACAGTTAACATCAAAGGAGATGCATGCAAAGGGAAGCAGGGCAGGGTGAGGGTGTATTAGGGCAGATGGTGGGGGAGCCACTCTGGGATAGGGTGGGAGTGAGAGGAGGCTTCTGGGAAAGTCAAGGCCTGCAGGAGGTGGTGTCTCCACTGAACTGTGGAGAGAAGGATGTCCCAGCAAAAGGAACAATGTGGAGCCCATATGTGGGCACACTGCAGGTTAAAGGGACAAGTCCCATGAGACTATAGGGAGTGGTCAGATTTAGGGCTAGAGGAGTGAACCCAGGACAGATGGGGAGGACCCCTAAGTCATACCAAAGAGTTTGGCTTTTGTTGTAAAGACAGTGGGAAATCTATGGAAGAACTTTAAGTTGGGAAAGTGATAGAAGAGAAAGGTCTGAGTGTATACATGCAAGGGGGGTCCAGTGGGGGATGTTGGTGCTCTTGGAAAAGGCAGTGACAGTAGAGGCATAGATTTTAGACCAGCAAATCTGACTTGGTAGGATCTGGTGACTTCATGTTCTTCTTCTTCTTCTTTTTTTCTGGTGACTTATTCTATGTGAGGTGCAGAATAAAGTCACTAGATTCTGAACCTGAGACTTGGAGTGGGTGGAGGTATGGGGGTGACAAGTGAACGTGGGAATTGTGGAGACTGAAGTGTCTGCAGGATAATCAAATGGGAAGCCTAGATAGTACCTGGACATTTCATCCTGGGGAGGAAATGGATTTGGGATGTGCTGGCATGTGAGAGGGAGCAGATGAGTTATCTGGAGATGAGTGAGGAGGACCAAGGGTGGAGGACAGTGGACTCAGGGCAGAGGCCTGGGGGGGGGCAAAAGTAAAAGAGGAGGAACAGGGGTGCACACACAGGACCAAAGGAGGTGGTGAGGAAAAGCAGAGGTAGGGACCAAGAGCGTTGCCTCAGGAGCCTCTGAGAAGTGCTGAGAGGAGATGGCGAGGCATGTGAGGTGCGCTGCCCATCAGATCAGTGCAGGACTCCAGCACCGCCAGGCCTGGTGACATTGGAGATGGTCCTTGGGGAGGAGTGGCAGAAGTGGGGATAGTTTGGATCTGTTTTTTTCTCTTATAGTTTGGCTGTGAACAGGAGAGTGAGCCACGGCTGGAGCTGGTGAAGGACACAGAATCAAGGGAGGCTTCACATGAGAGGCTTGGACATGCTTAAAAGCTGACGAGAAGCAGCGGGAAGAGTGGGCATCCCTATCGTCTACTGCTGTGTTAACAAGCCACCGGGGCCTCATGCCAACCTTCATTTACAGTACCCCTCCATCCTTGGAGACGCATTCAAAGACTCCCAGTGGATGCCTGAAGCTATGGATACTACCGATCCATATATACCCGGTGTTTTATCCTATACCTATATTCTTAGGATAAAGTTCAATTTAAAAATTAAGCGCAGTAAGAAAGTAACAACAATAATAAAATAAAGCAATTATAGCATTATCCTACAATAAAAGTTATGTAAATATGGTCTCTCAAAACATTTTATTGTACTCACCCTTCTTGTGTTGATGTGAGATGATAAATTGCCTATGTGATGGCGGTGCCTGTAGCACAGGGGTTAGGGCACCGGCTATATACACTGAGGCTGCAGGGTTTGAACCCAGCCCAGGCCTGCTAAACGACAGTAACAACTACAACAATGCAACAAAAATAGCCGGTGTGTTGTGGTGGGCGCCTATAGTCCCAACTACTGGGGAGGCTGAGGCAAGAGAATCACTTAAGCCCAGGAGTTGGAAGTTGCTGTGAGCTGTGACGCCATGGCCCTCTACTGAGGGTGACATAGTGAGATTCTGTCTAAAAAAAAGAATGCTGGCTCGGCACCTATAGCTCAACCCGCTAAGGAGCCAGCCACGTGCACCTAAGGTGGCGGGTTCGAATCCCAGCCCGGACCCGCCAAACAACAATGATGGCTGCAACCAAAAAATAGCCGGGCGTTGTGGCGGGCACCTGTGGTCCCCGCTACTTGGGAGGCAGAGGCAAGAGACTCGCTTGAGCCCAGGAGTTGGAGGTTGCTGTGAGCTGTGATGCCACGGCACTCTACCCAGGGGGACAGCTTGAGGCTCTGTCTCAAAAAAAAAAAAAAAGGCTGAGTTTTCTTAAGAACCTCAGCTGAAGACCACCAGAGAACACCTGTTGCTGAACAAGCTGAGCTTTTTACTCTTTGCAAGGGAGAATGATCGCTATGGCATAATAGGTAAGAGAGTGCTGGAGAGAACCAAGCACAGGATTTGGGCTTTGCCTGGGTCATTTTGCAGAGGGTGTAAGGAGGTGGAGGATCATACCAGACTAGTGGAGGCATTCTATGGTGGGGGTCTCAATGTTTCTTATCTATATGAAATAAAGATTAGCAGGAGGATAAAGCCCTAAAAGGCAAAGAAAGTAGCATTTGCCCACGTTAGCCATAAAAGGGGATGTCTGACATTTTGTTGACTGCACATTCATCTTCTTTTTGTCTCACTTTATTGTGATCTCAGAGGGATTTTTATCCAACTTTGACATTCTAGGATTTATGTGCAAAAGAAGAACAACATGGCCTAACCGTGGGCATCAGACCAAGTCCCAGATGCTGGGGGCTGCCTTTTTTCTTTCTCAGCCTCCACTGACAACATACTCACTTATTTCTCTGCCCTGCCATTTCAGCCAGTCCATGGCTCCAGAAGGTTGATGTAACTGTAGAATCTGTGGTTGGCAAAGGTTTCTGATCAATTTTCAGGGTTGTGATATGGCTGTGAGAAGTGGAGGAAGGGAAGATTAAACCATACACTCTTCCATATTTTATAAAAACTATCCCAACAATAATATATCTTTTTATAAAATAATCTGTTGATAGACTAATGCGCATTTCCAGACAGACTGGATGGAAGTAAACGTGTAATAGTACACTGAATTCCTGGCCAAGGAGAAGAGAGAACCAAAAATGTAAGAGGAAGAAGTAGGGCCCAATATCGTTACGCTTAATGCCATATGTTGCAGTAAAAAGCTAAGCACAAAAAAGATTTCTAAGTTTCAGCCAACAGGCAAAATGAAGTCTTGGTACAATGAATGAACTTACCTTGTCTTCTAGATGTTGTGATGTGATGTACGGCTGTCTTGTGAAAATACTGAGTATGTGGCTGGGTAGTGGCCATGTAGAAATCTAACATGAACAGACTGAGTATGGGACAGAGTATCTACCCATAACTGAATCAGAGAAGCGAACCTGGGTTTTATCACCTAATTCATTCTATTCACTTAATTAATTGAGGTCTCCATAATCCTAAGGACCTGTACATACCTGGCAGGCCTAAGAGCAAAAACACACTCAATTTCAAATGTTTTCCTACCTAAATATGTCCAGAGTCTTGTGTTCCAGAACGAGATTTGTATTTCCAGTCAGGTCAAGGTCTTGTAATGTAACAGGCAATGCCTCTGGGATCAGGATTTCTGTCAAGTCATTGCAACTTAGGTCTACAAACTAAGAAGAGATGCAGAAATCAAAAGAAATCAAAATTCATCATAGAGAGTTAGTTCAACTCCTACATGTTCAATCTCCTACCATATCCCCACAGTGGCACTTATTTCTTCCCAGGAATCAATTACATATACTGGTCCCAAAGTGAGTTTATGGGAAGGGAGTAATATTCCTTCCTTGGGAGAATGATCTCATTCATACTCCTGCCTTTTCCCCTGTGAGGACACCATCCCAGCACACAGAAGTACCTGGATCTGAGGCAACTGCAGGATCTCTGGGAAAATGCTGATGTTGTTGGAGTGTGCAACAAGGGTGTGCAGCCTTTTGCAGCTGGCTATGGTCGTGGGGATGGTTTTAAGCTTATTGCCACTTAGGTTTAGTTCCTCCAATTGCTCCAATTTACTTAGTTTGCTGAAAAACAGACATCAAAATATGACACTCTACCAACAGTGAACAGCTGCTAAACAAGTGCTACGTTACAGCCACCACAGTACAGACTGACCCGATCTGTTGTAGTGACAGGAGAAGACGAAGCAGCAACAGCCGAGGCAGTGCTCGCGAGGACGACGCCCTCGCCTCAGCCTCGCCTCTCTCAGTGCGTTTTGATGGCTAACCCATCCCTGGCCTCTCTTACAGTTGTTGGATCTTGTGGGCATGACCATCTAAACTGTTACCTAAACTTATAGGGAGTGGCTCAGAAAGGACTGGCCTAGACTTGGGAGCTTAGTCCTGAGGCCTGCTTCCCCACTAACCAGCTGCAAAATACTAAGCATGTCAATGTCAGTGGATCTCAATATCCTCAGCTATTAGAAAAATTGTATTAAATCATCACTAAGATTCCTTACAGTTTTAATTTCTACTAAACTATTAAATTTCTATTAATTCCTATTCAGTTGCCTAATCATAATGCTTATCAAGTTCTCATTGTACAGACAGAACTGTGCTTGGGCTGTGAGGCAAAAGATTCACACTGTCCCACTGACAGAGCAACACTCCCTACATGGGAAGCAAAACAGCTGAGGTCAGCCTGACACCGCTAACCAAGATTATTACAAACTGTTCTTATTTCTTTTGTTTATTGATTTAAAAGATTATAAAAATAAACTATTGTAATATGGAGAGAAAGTTAGGAAAACACAGAAAGTAAATCATCCATATACTAGCCATTTGAAAGAACTACTATAATCACTTTGCTGAATTTCCTACCAATTTTTTCATGGTAATAGTGGTTTTAGATAAATTTACGTCTTATCTTTTTCACATAACATACAATTTTTATTGCTAGAAAATAATTTTTAATAAGCTTAGTAAATGAAAATAATTTTTCCTTATAATAATACATGCACATGGGGAAAAAAGAAAATTAGAACAAAAAGAAAACAAATCTTTCATTCCACTATCAGAGATAACCTCTCATGACATTTTGGTAGAAAGTATTCTTTAGGGTAAGAAACTATATTTTTTGAATTAATATATGGTACTATATTAAATATATTGTTTTAGAACTTGCTTTTCTTTTACTAATGAAGTTTTTAAAGGGTCTCATGCTTTCCCCTTACACTATTCCCTACCTGAATTTTCTAACTTATGAATGAAAATGTAGCACCCGTTCAGCGCTAGATTCTGAAAATAGTCCAAAAGAAACAAGATCTGAATTGTGCTTGTCCTATTACAACAGTGCTCAGGAAATGACCTCCTAGTGGATTTATTACTCAGTACAGAACATAGTTCTTTAGTATGTTGCTCCTAAATTCCACTTAGTTTTATTATATTCATTCAGATTACTCTAATTTTGTGTGATCTGTTCATTCTTATCTTTACTACTAACTTCTTATTTTCATTTATACATATATATATATATATATATATTTTTTTTTTTTAGACAGAGTCTCACTATGTCATCCTCAGTAGAATGCCGTGGCATCACAGCTCACAGCAACCTCCAACTCTTGGGCTTAAGCGATTCTCTTGCCTCAGCCTCCCAAGTAGCCGGGACTACAGGCACCCACCATAAGGCCTGTCTATTTTCAGTTGCAGTTGTCATTGCTGTTTATCAGGCCTGGGCTGGGTTCAAACCCACCATCCTTGGTGTATGTGGCCAGCACTGTAATCACTGTGCCACGGGTGCTGAGCCCATTTTAGTATGTTTTAAGTTTTGTAACAACCAGCTTTCAACCCCCCTTCAACAATAAAAATGTCATCAAATAAGGCAAGGTTAGAGTATTATACCTGATATTACCCAATACTTTATAAGCTAATATAACTTGTCAGTGGTCTGTTTTCACTTTGTATGAACATATTTGAGGTCAGCTAAACTAATCTGATAAGATTTCAAGAGCTCTACACTTTCTGAAATTAAGAGTCTATATTTGTTTGGCTCAGAGCCTGTAGCTCAGTGAGTAGGACACCAGCCACATACACTGAAGCTGATGGGTTTAAGCCTGGTTCAGCCTGGGCCTCCTGAACAACAATGACAACTGCAACCAAAAAATAGCTGGGCGTTGTGGCCGGCACCTGTAGTTCCAGCTATTTGGGAGGCTGAGGCAAGAGAATTGCTTAAGCCCAAGAGTTGGAGGTTGCTGAGAGCTATGACGCCATAGCACTCTACCCAGACTGTCTCTCAAAAAAAAAAAAAAAAGTCTATATTCATTTTTAGAGCCATTATTTTAATTCTTTCAAGGAAGCAATCATGTTTATTTTATCCTGTTTGTCTTCTAAAGCTCTATCTCATTTCATAAATGCTCACAAAAATTATAAAGTTATATATAGCATATATGTAATTTTATTCAAATTATGCCAGGCATAGTAGCTCACACTTGTACTACTAGCATTCTGGGAGGCCAAGGTAGGTGGATTGTTTGAACTCACGTTTGAGACCAGCCTGAGCAACAGCGAGACCACGTCTCTACTAAAAAATAGAAAAACTGGGCAGTGCCTGCGATTCAGTGAGTAGGGCACCAGCCCCCTATACCGAGGGTGGTGGGTTCAAACCCAGCCCTGGAGAAACTGCAACAAAAAAATAGCCAGGCGCGTGGCAGGCACCTGTAGTCCCGAGTCTACTCAGGAGGCTGAGGCAAGAGAATCACCTAAGCCCAAGAGCTAGAGGTTGCTGTGAGCTGTGATGCCACAGCACTCTACCAAGGGTAACAAAGTGAGACTCTGTCTCTAAAAAAATAAAATAAAATAAAAAAACAGAAAAACTGAGGTGAGAGGATCACTTGAGCCCAAGAGTTGCACATTGCTGTGAGCTATGACACAATAGCACTCTACCCAGGGTGACAGCTTGAGACTCTGTCTCCAAAAAAGAAATTTCCTTCAAATTACATCAAATTATCATTTCTTCATGCTCCTAGTTTTTAAAAGTATGATTTTTAATGACTATTTTCATGGAATGGATCATTTTCCTGATGGTGAGTTTTCCAAATTTTAGCCAGCGTAGTGGTGAGTATCTGTAGCCCCAGCAACTTGGGAGGCTAAGACAAGGAGGATCACTTGAGCCCAGGAGTTCAAGGCTAACCTGGGCAACATAGCAAGACCCTGTTTTTTAAAAAAATTCCAAATTTATTTTATCAGTTGTATTTTGAAAGAGATTTACTTCTCCACTGACACTGTCTGAAACTCTGATAGCATTAATTGTCTCTCTTATCTTTTTATAGAGATGGCCTGGCTAACTATACTGTTATCTTTGCTTTGAGGAAGCTTGACCACACCCTTCAGGATCCATGCAGTGCTGCTAGCAACCTGTGCGTATGCTCTTTAACATCCTGCCTTTAGCTGACTGCACTGCAATTGCCTATGGACTGTTTGGGTCTGTTTCCCAAATCTGACTGTCAATTCCTTGAGGACATAAGACTATAACTCTTACATAGTACTTGGCATACAGTAGGCATTCAATGTATATATTAAGAATAAATCAAAAGACTCAACAGTATTTTGTAAAATAGTGTTTACAAGAGAAAAACTCATCTTCAGAATTCTTCATTTGTTAAGACTGTAGGTTGAGTTTTCTCAGACCATTTTTAAATAATTAGAACTAAAAATTGGCTCGGCACCTGTGGCTCAAGCGGCTAAGACGCCAGCCACATACACCTAAGGTGGTGGGTTCAAATCCAGCCCGGACCCGCCAAAACAACAATAATGGCTGCAACCAAAAAAAAAATAGCCAGGTGTTGTGGCAGGCACCTGTGGTCCCAGCTACTTGGGAGGCAGAGGCAGGAGACTCGCTTGAGCCCAGGAGTTGGAGGTTGCTGTGAGCAGTGAAGCCATGGCACTCTACCCAGGGTGACAGCTTGAGGCTCTGCCTCAAAAAAAAAGAACTAAAAATTAAACACATTTTAACCATAATTTCTCTGGTTACTGATACTTAACTAGGTATAAACTATTAAGATAAGATTTCCTCATTCAGCTAGTAAAATCATAGTCATAGTCACATAACTATAATTCAGCCTGGCAAGTGGAGAATTAATGTTGTGTGTCTGAAATGATGAAAGTCTGTGTTCATTTACCTTGCAGGAAAGGTCTGTAGCTGGTTGTTTGCAAGATGCAAGATTCGCAGGTGAGGGTGTCCTACCAGGACAGGAATGCACTGATCTGTCAGGAGATTGCTGGTCAAGTAAAGCAGCTGCAGCATGCTCAGACTCTCCTCCCCAGCACAGGTGGATGGTAAAGACTCCAAACTATTTGCAGATGCATTCAAGTATCTGAGACTGACAGAATGCACACGTACCATTATAATCCTTTAGGTTTGTTGCTTGCCTTCATAGAAACCATCATGGCATCTTAGTGCGGTATGCTGCCATTCTAAGTTCCCACATTAAAAAAAGAAAAAAGCCATTTTCTCCAGGTAGTTTTCTCTAATTGATTTTATCCAAGCTCCTTTTACTCAACTTACGCACACCCAACGGAGAGGAAAGGATACAGGATTGGTTGTTTAGCCAAGCTTCTATAGTGGCCTGATTCCAACAGGGCCTCGTCTTTTACTATTATTAATTACGGTTAGTGTGTCTACTGAAAGGACATTGTTGAGTACCATATTCACATAAAATAAACTATGAAAACACCCTTCAGAAAATTTTTTGTCTGGTTTTAATCGCATCACTGTTTATTTAGCCAGTCTCATAATAATCCCCTAATAATGACCTATAAGGTATTTCCATACATATACTATTGTAGATGTTATATTATAATTACTGTGTTCTTACCAATTATTTCTTTAAAAACAGAATTTGTGGGATCAAAGGATATATATTTTTTTAAGGATTTGTCAATGTATTACCAAACTGAGCTCCAGAAAGGCTAACCCAAATTACACTTCCACAAGAAGAATATAAAAATGCCAGTTTGCTCACAACTTTGTCAACCCTATTACAACTAATTTTAATCTTTGCCAATCCAGTAGGTTGGCATACCATTAAACATGGTATAATTTAAATTACAGGTATTAATTTAATGGTAGGTATACCTTTAAACACAGCATAATTTAAAAATCTGCCTCACATAGCGTTCAATACATATAGAACATTCTCAATAAAAGGCAGCAATTACGAAACTTCTGTGTTCTTGAGTCTCCATGTTGTGTGATCTACATTCCTAATTAGATTTTTTAAATTGGTATATAATAGCTAATTAGGCTACATGCCTAATTAGCTTTTGAGCTTATTGAGGGTACTGTGTGTCTACTTGTGTCTTTGTCCGAAAACTGCTCTGTGCAGGGTTAGAATTAAATAAGTATCATTGACGGTTTGCCACAGCTAAGTAACTTCCTTACTACAGATGCTAAGGTAATAAATTTTATTCTGACTATATTAGGACCAAGTGTAGTGTTATTGATTGCTAACAAATACTTGTTAATTAACAACCACATGAAGATGCCATATAAAATTTATAAAAAGAAAATGTCCTTCAAACATTTTTTAGAATTTCCAAAAATTTTATTTTGAGGACTACCCAACCAATTGTATTATATATTAAGAGAGGAATAGCTGCTAACCAGAACAAGCCAGATATTGTTCTCTGACATAAATGTTTTTGGTGTGTCTCCTATTTGATTTGCTACTGCTTATCTCCATCTTCTCCATTTCTAAACTGAAGATAATAAATTATTATTGCCTTCTCAATATTATAAAGACTAACATAAAAAACTAAGGCCAGGCACAATAGCTCACACCTGAAATCCTAGCACTTTGGGAAGCCGCTGCAAGTGGATTGCCTGAGCTCCCGAGTTCAAGACCCGCCTGAGCAATCGGAGGACCCCCATCTCTACTAAAAATAGAAAAACTAAGGCAAAAAGCTCGCTTGAGCCCAAGAGTTGGAGGTTGCTGTGAGCTATGACGCTACGGCATTCCACCCAGGGTGACAGCTTAAGACTGTCTCAAAAAAAAAAAAAAAACACACACAACCAAAAAACTAGTTTCCATTTAAAGACGACATACACATTTCATCTTGAAATGAAAAGATATGCCATCGGCTCGGCGCCTGTGGCTCAAGCGGCTAAGGCGCCAGCCACATACACCTAAGGTAGTCGGTTCGAATCCAGCCTGGACCCACCAAACAACAATAATGGCTGCAAACCAAAAAATAGCTGGGCACCTGTGGTCCCAGCTACTTGGGAGGCTGAGGCAGGAGACTCGCTTGAGCCCAGGAGTTGGAGGTTGCTGTGAGCAGTGAAGCCATAGCACTCTACCCAAGGGGACAGCTTAAGGTTCTGTCTCAAAAAAAAAAAAAAAAAAAGAAAAGATATGCCATCTACTTGTTAATTACAGTAAGAAGGCAAATATACCTGTTGAAAGGGTACTTTCGAATACAGAGTTTTCAAATTAAGCACCAAAAAAGCTTTAATAATAAAGAATGTAATTCAAACATAGTTTGGTAAAGCTAGAAGCAAAAAACAAATTAACTTACGTGGTATACCCTTTTCTCTCCAATGCAAAAACTGAAAATTGCCCAAGGAAGCTATATCCAAATGTTGTAATTTCGCTTTAACCATAATTAACTGTTTATTTTCTGAGATGAAAGCCTGAACCTTTCCAAACTGTTTGAAATTGTTAACAACACAAAAACTTCTTATGTATTTGATGGTTATTTCAATTTTGAGTTAAAGATTACTGCCTCATGAAGCAGTGTCATACTTTTTCATAAAAATTGCAAGTATGTCTTCACCCATAGTTGGACTATAAGATAAAGTCTCTGTAAATATAGTTCCAAAGGTCACTACACCTGATGATTCCACTTTAGCTAATAATTCTACTTTTCTGGAAAAGAAAAATGCAATGTGCTTACTTTAAGGCCTTGGAGAACAGAGTGTCTGGCAGCCTGGTGAGTATGTTATGCTGAATATCCAGCACCTCCAGGGGGATGTGCTCCACCAGCGCCGGCAGGGTCTGCACACGGTTGTGTCCCACCATCAGTTTCCTAAGGCTCAAGCTACTCAGAATTCTAAGAGGGAACAGGACAAAGAAACCAATAAACATAACTTAAATCTTTCTGAGTCTGTCCTAGGTATTTAACTGAAATCAGTAAACTAATAGAAACACATTCTTCAGACTGTATAATCACTGACAAGTGCTTGAGCCAAGAAAGCAACCCTGACCATCTGTTTTCCAACCACCTGCCAGGAAGTTGTTAAGGTCATTCTGAGAAAAGGTGAATTAGTGACAGCAAACAGCAGAGAGCACAGCTAAACTAAAAAAGCAATTCTAGAATAAATTTAGGTTTTAAGTCTAAACAGCATCAAAAATTTAGTGTATGTATGACTATTATTATAACTTATTAATATAACAAATTCATAACAAATTTCATTGCAATAAAAACCATTATTTATTGAGTGCTTAATATGTGCTAAGCCTTAACAAGAAATTCAGAAAGGTTAAGTGACTCTGATTTGCCAAAGATGTCACAATGAATAGCAAATGGTACAGTCTGGGTTTTAACTAGGATACAATTCCCAAGGTTGTTTCCATACCTATTATGCTACAAAGCCTTTAGTTTAATTTTATATTTGTTTATTTATTTATAGAGTCTCACTTTGTAACCCTCAGTAGAGTGCTATGGCGTCATAGCTCACAGTAACCTCAAACTCTTAGACTCAAGCAATAGATCCGCTTGCCTCAGCCTTCCAAGTAGCTAGGATTGTAGGTACCTGCTACAACAACAGGCCAGTTTTTATAGAGATGGGGTCTTGCTCTTGCTCAGGCTGGTCTCAAAAAACTCAGGCAATTCACCTGCCTTGGCCACACAGAGTACTAGGATTACAGGCATGAGCCACTGCATCTGGCCCTCTTCAGTTTAATTTTAAAGACTCCACTAGGTAATAACTGCACATTTCATACCTCAGAGCTTTTGAAGATATGATTCCCCCAGACCTCAAGCACCACTGTTTCCCCCTCCACTTGGAGAAATCCCACCGTTGGGTAAAGGTCAAGTCAAATGCCATCTTCTCCATGGAAGATTCTTTAAGTACTTTGGAATTTCTAAAACATAAGTGGAGTCTTGGACAAGTTATCTAACCACTCTAAGCCTTAGTTTTCTTTTTCCTTTTTTTTTTTTTTTTTGAGACAGGGCGTTGTTCTGTTGCCTGAGATAGATGCAGTGGCATCATGATAGCTCAATGCAACCTCAAACTCCTGGGCTCACGCAATCTTCCCACCTCAGCCTCGCAAGTAGCTGGGACTACAGGTAATTTTTTAATTTTTTGTAGCACTGGGGTTTTGTTATGTTATGTTCCTTCAAACTCCTGAGCTCAAGCAATCCTCTGGTCTCAGCCTCCTAAAGAGCTAGGATTACAGATGTGGACCACTGTGCCTGGCCTAGTTTCATTTCTAAGATGAGGATGGTAACACCTATATAGTAAGGTTTTTAAAAGATTAGATAAGGCTGGGTGCAGTGGCTCATGCCTATAATCCTAGCACTCCGGGAGGCAGAGGCGAGTGGATTGCTTGAGCTCAGGAGTTCAAGAGCTGTCTAAGCAAAAGCCAGACCCATGTCTACTAAAAATAGAAAAACTAGCTTGGTGTTGTGGTGGGTGCCTGTAGTCCCAGCTACTTGGAAGGCTGAGGTAATCACTTGAGCCTTGAGCCCAGGAGTCTGAGGTTGCTGTGAGCGCTCTACCCAGGGCAACAGAGGGAGACTCTATCTCAAAAAAAAAAAAAAAAAAAAAAGATTAGGTAAGATAATAAAAGTGAAGTTTTTAAGACGTTGCCCAGCTTATAATAGCTCATCCTATAAAAATTAACTATTATTACTGTCATATCACCAACTTATGCCAGCGCTTCTTAGAACACTGTGTCACAGTTATCTGTGCACAGCCACATTATCCTTGCAGGCTGAGACCATGGACTAGCCATTGCTTCATGAGACACATCACACTGCCACACGTTCACTGGCATCCATATTCACTGAACAAATGAAAGGCCACACAAATCTAGAAAAATAACACATATACATATGTCATCCATAACATGCATTCACACCCACATACCTCATAGGAACCTCAGTGAGAAGATTATAGCTCATATCTAATACTTCTATCTTCTTTGCATCACAGGCCCAGTCAGGAACACATTCTAGCAGGTTTCTACAGAAAATGCATAAATAAAAGGCATCATTTAAGATGACAAGGGGGATACAATGCACTGTACTGTACTGTACTGTATCTGTTAACCAGTCTGCACCCCCGTCAGGGCATCCACTGCCTGGAACACAGTGTGTACTCAGTGACTGCTGCTGTTCTGGAAGGGTGGGCAGACACAAGAACATGAGCACATTTCACGCTGGACCGATTATGCTCTATGCTCAACAAAGGCACAAAGGCTTCAGCAGCAAGAAAGCACATGTATGGGGGATGGAATGAGGGACAGAGGAGGAGAGACTTACTGGAAGAGAGACTTACTCCTTTTATTGTAAACAAACCTTTGACGCTGAGGAAGAGTTCTACAGGAAATGGCTGGGGAAGACAAGAAGCAAATTCCAGGGAAAATGAACAGAACGAATACAAGTGAGGAAGTAGGGACAAAAGATAACTAGTGGGGGGAAAGTTTCAAACCATTTACAATGAGAGCTCAAATATTACTAGAGCACTGGGTCAAAACTCAGTAAAAGGAATTTTCTTTTCAGATGTGACTTAGCTTCTCCAGGCCTCAAGGTATCTATTGATTAATCAGTGGATAAAATGAGACAGAATGGGGCAGTGCCTGTGGCTCAGTGAGTAGGGCACCGGCCCCATAAACCAGGGCAGAGGGTGGCAGGTTCAAACTTGGCTCCAGCCAAACTGCAACAAAAAAATAGCCAGGTGTTGTGGCAGGCGCCTGTAGTCCCACCTACTTGGGAGGCTGAGGCAAGAGAATTGCCTAAGCCCAGGAGTTGGAGGTTGCTGTGAACTGTGATGCCACAGCACTCTACTGAGGGTGACAAAGTAAGACTCTATCTCTAAAAAGAAACACAGATCACAGATACTGCTATGTTAGCCTAGTGAAGGAAACATTTTGCCTGAAATGATCCAGGTGAGCTCCCTAACAAATATGACATCTGAGCTAGAATCTGAAGAATGCTGTACAGTGACCTGATGTGAGGAGTACACTGCAAACACGGGATGGCAACATGAATTAAGAGCACAAAGGCAAGAAAAACCACGGCATGCTATGTGTGTGGGAAAACAGGCAGCTGGGGATGATACAGTGCTGGGGGAGGGACCTGGGCTGCAGATCTGGGTACAGCTGACATTACACACCACTGGAATCGCTGGAAGAGAGTGAGGTCATGTCCAGTGAGGCAGGGTGGACCAAGGACTGAACCCTGGGGAGAATCGATCTTTAGAAGGCTAGCTGAGAAGGAGGAGTATGCAAAAAGAGACAGAAGAATACGAAGAAAATCAAATCATATCAGCCAGCCAGGGCAATGGCACATTTGAAGAAGAGAGAACAAGATTAACTGTGTCAACTCAGAGAAGTTACAGTAAGAAAAGGTCTCAGCCACACTGTTGGTAGGATCAGCAAATGGGAACTGAGGAAAGTAAGTTAACAAATGCAAATAATTCTTCAGAAATTTGGAAAAGGGGATGAGACAGACTAGACAGTACCTAGACGGGCCATGAGGTAAAGTCAATGTTCTATGTTTGTTATGACAGAAGAAATATCAGTGTGTGTACAGACTGAGAAAAAGACAATGAACACACACAAGGGTGGGGGGCTGACAGAGCAATTTTCAGAGCAGGGGGAACAGAGAGGGCCACGGGCACGGACAGTTGGACCTGCCTTGAACAGAGAAGAGAAGCTGAGGATGGATATGAATCTACACGAATTTAAGCAAGGTGGTAAGAAACTGAGGGAATCACCCACAATGGCCTCTATTTTCTCAATCAAGTAGCTAAGCTCCAGCATGAAAGAGATGGGGTCGGGGTGAGAAGCAGAGCAATTTGGAACAGACACTGAGGGGACTGAAAGGATCTGGCAAGAGAGCCAGTAAGCTCAGGAAGGGGCTGGACATGATGAACTTTTAGTGATGTCTATGGATGTGCTTTTCTTCAGCCATGACCAAGCTCAGTGGAAAAGGTAAAATCTTATTCTTAATCCGTGTTGGGATTTTGCTGGGAAAGTGAAGACAAGAGTGAAACCCCAAGACGGGGGTCTAAAACAACAGGATCATCATCATCATCATCACCATAATAATAAAGTTAACAATAATAAACAAAAACCTCCCTATAACAGCCAATAATTACGAAGAGACGGCACTGTGCTATGTATTTTGCATTTGTTATCCATTTAATCTCCACAATAACCCTGGCCACACGGAACCCTGCTTTGGGCACTCTACATTCCCAGCACTGATGCTGCTGCCCCCAACCTCTCGTTAGATTGTTGATCTCCTACTAGACTGTAAAACCCAACCATTGAATCCAGAATGCCTAACACAGGGGTTAAAAGGAAATGAATAAAAGAAAAGCAAACTTCATTTATGTTTGCTCCTGGCCACCAACAGAAGGAATAAAGTCCTCAATATAATTAATGTTTCTCCCAAAATCAGACCAACATGAGCCCCTAAAGTAGTGGTTCTCAACCTGTGGGTCACGACCTCTTTGGGAGTCGAATGACTATTTCACAGGGGTCACCTAAGACCACCCTGCATATCAAATATTTACATTACGATTCATAACAGCAGCAAAATTACAGTCATGAAGTAGCAACGAAAATAAGTTTGGGGGTCACCACAACATGAGGAACTGTATTAAAGGGTCATGGTATTAGGAAGGTTGAGAACCACTGCCCTAAAGTATTTTTAAAAATAGAGCAATTTATTTAAAGCCACTATCTAAAAATCAAGAATCTGATTTCAATTAACAACAAAAAAATCACTGCCATGAAAATAATAGGTCTTCTTTATTGGCATCTTATCCTTAATCTACAGTTTTTAGATAATGAGTAACTCTTAGGGACTTTCTAATTTCAAGAGGATCCTTCCTTTAACTATACGGTATAGCTATTAAACTCATTCTTCCACTCATCCCTTCTCCAGGTTATCTACATATTTCAATACATTTAGATTTTTTCCACCTCTAAACTACCAAAGTATCTGTGTGTGTCTCTTAACTACAAGAATCAAACAAGCACCACCCTCATAACAGACACTCACCGGGAGAGTTCTAGAGAAGTGAGCAGACTGGGGACTGGGTAGACATTCACTGCTGTCAGCCCTAATCAGAAAACAAATAGGTGTTAGTGGCATCATCTAGAGGAAAAGGACAGAGTAAACAAGGGGAAAGCAGCTTAGTGAAATCACCAGACAGAAAACCAACATCCTCTACGGAAAACTAATGAGAAAAACCATCAGTAATGTACCCTGACTGCTTGATCCCACTTTGAAAACAAATGCGACCACCAACAGAACGACCTCTGTATTGACTGGACTTACTGTACATCAGCCAGCTGTTAAACGCTAACAGTAACAACTCAGCTTTCCAACTTGAAAAAATTAATAATTATATTTTTACTGGCAATATTTTAACTTTTAAAGTATAACAGAAAAAAAAAGTGCAATTCAGTGAATTTCCACTACCTGAACACACTACCAAAACCAGTACTCAGATCAAGAAACAGAACATTCTGGCTCGGCGCCTGTGGCTCAAGTGGCTAAGGTGCCAGCCACATACACCTAAGGTGGCAGGTTTGAATCCAGCCCGGGCCCACCAAACAACAATGATGGCAGTAACCAAAAAAAAAAAAAAAGCCAGGCGTTGTGGAGGGCGCCTGTGGTCCCAGCTACTTGGGAGGTGGAGGCAAGAGACTCGCTTGAGCCCAGGAGTTGGAGGTTGCTGTGAGCCGTGATGCAACAGCACTCTACCCAGGGGGACAGCCTGAGGCGCTGTCTCAAAAAAAAAAAAGGGGGGGAAAGAAAAAGAAACAGAACATTCCCCAGCTCCTGAGAAACTTCCCTTAGTTTCCTTTTCCAGTCACTGCCCCACAAGGGCAACACTACCCTGACTCTGAATACCTCAGATTATTTTTGCCTAGTGAAATAAATTAAATATGTATAATTTTGTCTGGCTTCGTTCCCTCCACAATATGCTTGCAGGGTCTGTCCATACTGTTGCATATGGTTACAGTTCCTTCATTCTCATGTCTGTATAAAATTATTTTCTATAACTATACCACAATTTTTCCACCTCTATTTTAGAGCTAATGGGCATTTACGTCCTTCCAGGTTTAGGTTACTACGCACAGCACTTCCATGAACATATTCAGCCATGTCTTCTGTAGACTAATACAAGCATTTATGTTGGGCATAAGCCCAGGAGAAGAACTGCTGGGTATAGGGTGTATTTATGTTTACCTTTAGTAGATACTACTGAACAATTTTTCACAGTGGTTGTACCAATTTATGCTCCAACAGTAGCCACCAGTATTTTGTTTTTTTCCATTTTAGTCATTCTAGGTGTACAATGGTGCCACATATGAGTTTAATTTCCATTTCCCCGAAGATTAGTTGAGTGTCTTTCCCTACAGTAACTAATCATTTGGCAAACTTCCTTTGCAAAGCTGAGTTCTTTACTTTGAGGCACCAAAACCTCAAGTGATTTCTTCCAGGTTAAAGAATTTAAGGATTCTGTGAACAGAGTAGCTAACCTCCAGCAAGCTGCTATGATAGTACCTTGGTGTCTAAGTAGGAATGTATGTATGTCAATGTCTTCTTTTTTTTTTTTTTTTTGAGACAGAGCCTCAAGCTATCCCCCTGGGTAGAGTGCCATGGCATCAAGCTCACAGCCACCTCCAACTCCTGGGCTCAAGCGAGTCTCCTGCCTCAGCCTCCCAAGTAGCTGGGACCACAGGCACCCACCACAACGCCCGGCTATTTTTCGGTTGCAGCTGTCATTGTTGTTTGGCAGGTCCGGGCTGGGGATTCGAACCCACCACTTTAGGTGTATGTGGCTGGCGCCTTAGCCACTTGAGCCACAGGCGCCAAGCCTGTATGTCAATGTCTTTTCCAGGAGGGCCAGGCATTTGGCCTCTCTATAGACACATTAAGGACAGGGAAGGGCCTGGTAACAAACATCTTCATGGCAAGGACTTACTACCATATCACAGCATCTATAAACAGCACAAGTCAACACTCATCAGTGTGACACTCCTTAGCCAAGCAATTAATCTAAGCTACAATTTGAACCTTAGATTAATGGCTAATTAATAAAAGGTGATGCAAACGGTAGCCTTACACCTATCATCTGGCTTTTAAACAAATCTACAATATGTCTTATATGCTTCCGGCTTTTTTTTTTTTTTTAAGAATTAGCTTGGCGCCCATAGCTCACTGGTTAGGGTGCCGGCCACATATACCGTGGATTCAAACCCAGCCTGGGTCTGCTAAACCACTACAACAATAACAAAACAGCCAGGTGTTGATACAGGCTCCTGTAGTCCCAGCTACTTGAGAGGCTAAAGCAAGAGAATCACTTAAGCCCAAGAGTTGGAGGTTGCTGTGAGCTGTGACGCCTTGGCACTCTACTGGGGGTGACATAGTGAGACTGTCTCAAAAAAAAAAAGAAAAAGAACTAAAATGCTACACATACCAAGAGGTAAACATCATCCTGAATGTGGTTTTTATCATTCCCATGGATTCTTTCATACTACTATGCACATTTACAGCTAAGAAAACAATATTTCTGTGTATTCTAAATTTGAATATGATTATCATAGTATATATACAATGATGCACTTTCTTGCTCAAAAGTGTTTCAGAGATTTATCCACATTAATACACAAAGCTCTAATTACATTCATTCTATTGCTGTGTGGTATTATACTGTGTAAATATATTACTACGGGTTTATCCATTTTCCTAGCAATACTCCTATCTTTCCCTATCTCTTCACTCTCACAAACCATGCTGTGATGAACACTCTTATACACACCCTGTGCACATGTGTCTCTGGGATACATGCAAGCAGGGAGCTTCCAGAATGTGAGATATGTGTGTCCTCCACCTCCCTGAGCATCATGCTGACCTCTGAGGCATTCTATGCCTCTCATAGCAGTGTGTGAGTGTTCAAGAAGACACTCCGCCTCATCTTTGGTAATGTTCAGCATTATATATATATTTTGCAAATTCGGTAACTATAAAATGTTATTTAAATTTGCATCTTTTTGACAGTGAAATTGAACATCTTTTCCTTACTACCTTTAAACACAGAAAAAAGCAATTAAAGAATGGCCTCTGTTGGGGCCAGGTGCAGTGGGTCACACCTGTAATCCTAGCACTCTGGGAGGCCAAGGTGGGTAGATTTACTGAGCTCATAGGTTCGAGACCAGCCTGAGCCAGAGCGAGACCTCATGTCTAAAAACAGCCAGGCGTTGTGGCAGGCACCTGTAGACCCAGCTACTTAGGAGGCTAAAACAAGAGAATAGCTTAAGCCCAAGAGTTTGGGGTTGCTATAAAATATGATGCCATGTCACTCTACTGAGGGTGACCCCCCCCCAAAAAAATGGCCTCACATGAGGCCCTTTATACTGAAAAATATCCTTGGAGCAAATCTTGTCAGAGTAAGGGCCTTCTCATTCTAGCAATGAGGCAGCACAAGCTTTTAGAATGGGGATTGGCAAAGTTTCTCTTAAAAGGCTAAACAGTAAATATTTTTGACTGTGCATAACCATAATATAGTCTTTCTTACAAATACTCAATTCTGCCACCAAAACATGAAATCAGTAATGTGAAAACAATATGAATTAGTGTGGCTATATGCCAATAAAACTTTATGTATGAACACAGAAACTTGAATTTTATATACTTTTCACAAAATTATTCTTTTGATTTTTTTCTACCTACCCATTAAAAAAATGATTTCTTATGCATCATACAAAAAGCAGTGGCAGGCCAGATTCAGTCCCAGGGCCAATCCCTGTTTTAGATATTGCTCCTCTGTTTTGAACATGCTTGCCCACCTGTCCCCACCCCGTTATTTTGTGACATGCCTCTTATTATGCTCACTTGGTAAATCTCAAAGTATCCTGCTTTGTCTGTTCATGCACATGGCAAGCACTTAAGCGCTGACACTGAAGAGAAAAGATAAAGCCAGGTCTTAAGTAAACCATCGAGTCTATCTGCCAAGTGGCGGGGAAACACCACAGATGTCACCATTGTTAGAACCCTCTGACTACAGCTGAAACAGAAAAAGCAGGAAGCTGGCCAGAGAACTCACTGTTGGAACTGGCGTAGAGAGTTCGAAGGGAGAAGCCGCTGAGGGTCAACTCCCTCAGCTGGTTCCGCTCACAGTGCAGCTGCTCCAAGCCACACAAGGAGCTGAGATCTAAGTCAGTCAGCTGATTGTCTCGGAGATCCACGTGAGTGACGTATTTATTTCCCTCCAGATTTTCAATAACCACAGTTTTCAAATGGTTCATCCTTAATATTCAGAAATAAGAAAACAATCAGAAATAAATTCTATTAAGTGGGATTACCAAATGAAAAATAGGGCTCGGCGCCTATAGCTCAACCGGCTAAGGCACCAGCCACGTACACCTCAGGTAGCGGGTTCGAATCCCCAGCCCGGACCCACCAAACAACAATGACGGCTGCAACCAAAAAATAGCCAGGCATTGTGGCGGGCGCCTGTGGTCCCAGCTACTTGGGAGGCGGAGGCAGGAGACTCGCTTGAGCCCAGGAGTTGG
>CAUYTI010153317.1:0-10994 GCA_963575145.1 Galago senegalensis
GACAGAAAACTCACTGAGACTTGATTAATTACTCTTATATAACCATAACCATTGTAATATGAGATGTATCCATTATCAACCAAAACTGGATTAATCACTGTTACATTGCTATATCCATAACTACCCGAGCTGTAACCCCCCCTTAACCAGCCACGTTTTGCTCCTGTAACATACTTGCACAAAACCTATAAAAGACAACTTCACCCCCTATGGCTGCTGCTGCCACCCAGTGCAGCAGCCCCTGTGGCAGGTGAAATAAATTTCTAATTAATTTACCAATTAATTACATCTAAGTGGGGGTGTGACTCTATCCTTTCAGGTCTTAGGGGGTACAAAGAGTGCTATGGTGTGATAGCTCACAGCAACCTCAAACTCTTGGGTTCAAGCGATTCTCTTCCCTGAGCCTCCCGAGGAGCTGGGGCTACAGATACCAGCCACATCACCTGGCTATTTTTTTGTTTGTTTTTGTTGTTGCAGTTTGGCCGGGGCTGGGTTTGAACCTGCCACTCTCTATATGGGGCCAGTACCCTACTGAATGAGCCACAGGCACTGCCCCCATTTATTTTTAATCAAAGTAACATCTGCATGTTATTTTAAGTCAAATAGATGTAGAAAGCTCAGAAGAAAAACACAGCAGTCTCCTGCTATCACGTCTGTGCTCCCCACCCAGGTTTCAGCCCCTGCTCCTTTTTCTCTTGTGTCATCCAGTGTTTACCTCCACAATTCTCAGTTTCTTTTTTACATGGCAATATTTTGATGTTTCAAAATTAAGTTGTTCATTATTTACTTTCTTCTTCTTCTGATGAAAATTAGGTCTTCTTACCCTTCCCTCATCACTACCCCTCATCTCTCCTTCTCCATCCTCCTGAAATGTGAATGTTTCTGTGTCAGCTTAGATGAAGATGCAGTGTTGACTGTTGGGGGAGAGGGCTGCTCATCACTCAGCGGTTTCCTTAATCAGCTGATGAATGTCATAAGCCTAGGCTCCACCTGTTACTCATTCTTGGGCCTGGATAATTTTTCCAGGGAAATAATCTTTTGATCTCCTGCCTGGTGTTTGTGTGCATGTGTGTGTATATATATGCCTGAGTGCATGTGTGTACACATGTGTATGAGTATGTCCCTGTGTATGGCTGTACATGTTTGTGCATGTGTTCGTGTGTGCACACACATGCAGAGTGAGTGCAGTCGAGAAACCCAGAGCTGACAGGAGACAGAGGGCTCAGTCCCCACACAGAATAAGAACAGTCACTTCCTTCCCCTTTCCCAGTATGGTTCTTCATTCTCTCCAAATCCAGACCCCACATTTTTTAACTTCTCCAGAGAATCTCCTGGCTACAGAGATGTGCATTACATAGATTTCCAACCAAAGTTCTCACTTTTAGTCCTACCTGTTCCTTTCTTCAGAGGGAGCTTCCACCTCCAATTCCTGAACCAGGGTTCTTGTTTCTAGATGCCTCTCCCAGTTGTAATTGGGTCCAGGACTCTGGTTGCCGGCATGTTTCCATCTGTCTCCTACTCTTTACCTTGGAAGTTTTGACCTCTTCTATTATCCTCCGGCATTTCTGCAGCTTTTTTTTCTTTATGGATTTGTATCTTCTTCAGCAGCAGCTTCCCAGTGAGTTCCTTGAAGATAAGAAATAAAGTTTACCATCTTCCTATAACATGGAGGTGATTTTCTTTATGTGCTATGGTTTCCATGTGACCCTCAAAAGTTTGTGTATTAGAATCTTAATTCTTAAGGGGTGGAAGTGCTGGAGGTGAGACTTAGGGGAGGTGTTTTGGCCTTGGGGCCTCCCTCTGATCTCACAAAAGGATTAATGTTTCTCCTGAGACTTGGGAGTGGCTTAGCTCCTGTCGTGTTTCCTGTCTGCTGTCTTTGTCCAAGCCCACTTCCCTCCTTTCTGCTTCCTGCTGCTGAGAAGTTACCTTGCTTCCAGAATGGTGAGGCAAAAAAACCTCTTTACTTTATATATTACGCTGTCTTTGGTATCCTGTTATGGCAACACAAAACAGACTAAGACATAAAGGTTATTTGAATTTTGTAATCTCCTTTTAAATTCAAAATATTATATCCAACATTAAGTTTCTGTCCTCTCTTTAATGATTAATATATATATGTATATATATGTATATGTGTGTGTATATATACTTAAGAAATGGCCAAATTGGTTGGGTGCAGTGGCTCATACCTGTAATACCAGGATTAGAGAGGCTAAGGAGGTGGATGGCTTGAGGCCAAGAGTTCAAGACCAGTCTGAGCAACATAGCAAGACCTCATCTCTACAAAAAAATTAAAAAATTAGCTGGGAGTGATATCATACACCTGTAGTCCTGGCTTTTCAGGAGTCTGAGGCAGAAGGATTGCTTGACTCCATGAGTTTGAGATTACAGTGAGCTATGATTGTGCCACTGCAGTCCAGCCTGGACAAAGGAGTGAGACTCTCTCTCTGAAAGAAAAATGGCTAAAAATATATTATTCGTGCCAACTTAATTAGTAAAGTTGCGAGACAAAAAAGTCAACATACAGGCCTGGTGTGGTGATGCAGTGGCTCATGCCTATAGTCCCAGATGCTTTGAAGGCGGGAAAATCACTTGAGCCCAGGAGTTCAAGGCTGTAGTGAGCTGTATGATTGGGCCACTATACTCCAACCTGAGTGGCAGAGTGAGACCCTGTCTCAAAAAAAAAAAAAATCAACATACAAAAATCAGTAGCATAATACAATCTAAAAGAGAAACTAAGAAAATAATTCTATTATAACATCTACAAATAAATTAAAATACCTAGGAATCAATTAACAAAAGAAGTGAAAGTTCTTCACAATGAAAACTATAAATATTGGCTCGGCCCCTGTGGCTCAAGCGGCTAAGGCGCCAGCCACATACACCTAAGGTGGCGGGTTCGAATTCCCAGCCCGGGCCCTCCAAACAACAGTGATGGGTGCAACCAAAAAATGGCCAGGCATTGTGGCGGGCGCCTGTAGTCCCAGCTACTTGGGAGGCAGAGGCAGGAGACTCGCTTGAGCCCAGGAGTTGGAGGTTGCTGTGAGTGTGATGCCATGGCACTCTACCCAGGGGGATAGCTCGAGGCTCCGTCTCAAAAAAAAAAAAAAAAAAAGAAGAATTATTTGTTCTCTTGAGATTTCTCAAGCATGTGCTGCTGTGAAGCCAGAGGTCAAAGGCATAGAGGGTGAGATTGCAAGGTTTGAGACAGGCCATGGGAGAGGTAAAAGTTGCTGTCAGACGAAGGAAAGAGAAGGTAGGCAGGCAGGGAGGACACCATTTAGTGAAGTGGAAAGGGCATTTGGCAGGGCATCAGCTGTAGACCTAAGTTCTAGGTCTGACCCTAAATAGCCATGTGACCATAAGAAAGTCCCTTCCCCTCTCTGGGCCGCTAAACAAGTAAACTTGACTAAATGATCTTCAGGTTTCTATTTTCTGGCATCAGCAGAGGAGGGAAGATATTCTGGGAAGTGGGAGCCCCTCCTTATTCTCACTAATGTGGTAAATGTAATCTCACTTAATCTTCTCAACCACTCTACAGAGTAGGTAATATTATTGACCCCATTTTACAGAGGAGAAAACTGAGGCTCAGAAAGATTTTTTTTAAGTAATATGCCCTTCTGGTTGCTCATTCATTTCATGCATAAACACACTCTAGGTATACTGAGAAAAGACACAGCACCTTTTCTCAAAGAGCTTGCAGTTGAGCAATCACCTTTGATCCACACTGCAAGGGGGAGGTTCCCACTTCCACCTACATATAGGTGTGGCCCATGAAACAAGACAAATCTAGGGTCAAGGGTGGTACCTGCTACTTGGTGTGTGATCTTCAGGCAGTTGGTTAGCACATTCATACAGATAAGTTTCCTTATCTGTAAATTAAGAGTGTAACAATTGCTGCTGAAACATCCTAACGAGGAAATAAACGGTACCAACTTGGCCTAATATGGTGGAGATATTGACAGAAGGACTGTGGCCAAGATGACAGGGGGGTAGCCTGTCAAGTAGGCTCCCCACATCTGCCCTCCCAAGGTTTTCTGGAGAATCCATAAACAGCTAGACATTATATTCTTGACACCTAATTGGCCTGCTAGAACACACACCTTGCAGACTGAATGTGCTGCTAGCTTTTAGCTCATCAATTTACCCCTAAAAGTGCACAAACAGGACTTATGTTCCCACACTACCTGCGGTCTCCTTCTCCCCTCTCTCATAAACCCTATGATTGCCTTTGCTCCTTGACTACTCAGCTGGACGAGCTGACTCCCACAGGTGGTAAACCAATTTGCTCAGTAAAACGCCTGACCAAGGCTTGAGCTGTTCTTTGAGTTGCCCTGGGGGTGAGGATGAATGCTAGGGGCCCCGTCCCCCGGTCCTCACCCAGACCCCCGCCACTTCACTCCCGCCGCAGGTTCCGCTGCATCGTGCACCCTTTCCGAGAGAAGCTGACGCTGCGGAAGGCGCTGGTCACCATCGCGGTCATCTGGGCCCTGGCTCTGCTCATCATGTGTCCGTCGGCCGTTACGCTGACGGTCACCCGTGAGGAGCACCACTTCATGGTGGACGCCCGCAACCACTCCTACCCGCTCTACTCGTGCTGGGAGGCCTGGCCCGAGAAGGGCATGCGCAGGGTCTACACCACCGTGCTTTTCTCGCACATCTACCTGGCGCCGCTGGCGCTCATCGTGGTCATGTACGCCCGCATCGCCCGCAAGCTGTGCAAGGCGCCGGGCCCCGCGCAGGACGGCGAGGAGGCGGTGGCGGCCGGCCGGCGCGCGGCGCGGCGCAGGGCGCGCGTGGTGCACATGCTGGTCATGGTGGCGCTCTTCTTCACGCTGTCCTGGCTGCCGCTCTGGGCGCTGCTGCTGCTCATCGACTACGGGCAGCTCAGCGCGCCGCAGCTGCACCTGGTCACCGTCTACGCCTTCCCCTTCGCCCACTGGCTGGCCTTCTTCAACAGCAGCGCCAACCCCATCATCTATGGCTACTTCAATGAGAACTTCCGCCGCGGCTTCCAGGCCGCCTTTCGCGCCCAGCTCTGCCGGCTGCCGCGGGGCAGCCACAAGCAGGCCTACTCCGAGCGGCCCGGCGGGCTCCTACGCAGGCGGGTCTTCGTGGAGGTGCAGCCCAGCGACTCCGGCCTGCCCTCCGAGTCAGGCCCCAGCAGTGGGATCTCCAAGCCCGGCCGCCTCCCGCTGCGGAATGGGCGGGTGGCCCACCGTGGTTTGCCTGCCGAGGGTCCTGGCTGCTCCCATCTGCCCCTCACCATGCCGGCCTGGGACATCTGAGGTGGTCCAGGGAGGGCAGGCTCCATCGGTCATGTGACATCTGGACGATTCGCAGCCCCGTGTGGAATTAGAGGAGGATGATGCATGGTGCCTGCCTCTCTAAAACAAGGCGGTGGGCCGCTGCTGCTGATGCCTTCACCCTCAGATAGAGGCAGGTGAGGGGGCAGCCTGTATGTGAGAGCCCTTTGTAGACTTGACAAACGTCATCTTATTGGAGTCTCCCAACGCTTTGGAAATAGGTTTTCCTATTTACCTTCTACAGATGCAAAAACTGAGGCCTGGAGAGAAGTGACTAGTCCAAAGTCTTTCAGCTGAGAAATCTCACATGACCCTGTGGCACTCTACTGCCTATGTAGTTTTTACCATCTCCAGCTGCCTCCAAAGGGGCTACTTAAGGGGGAGCATAGTGAACTGTGTAAATCCTAATCAGGCAGCTGGGAAGAGTCGAAAGACAAAGCTTGCCTGTCCTCTGATGCTTAGTGTCCACGTGGTGGAGTTCCTTTTGTTCAGTTACTGAAGCCACTCCCCTTGTCCCTTTCCTAGGAGGACATGATGTGTCCCTCCTGCAGGCTAGTTATAATGTGTTCAGTTGTCTCCTTTGTTCTAAGAAATGTCCAGGGCCATTCTCTTCCAGGATGTCACAGTTGAGCAGCTTCAGAAGGTGTCCTGGGTGTCTGCTTCAGTTGCATCTAGGTTTGGGCTCTGGGTCTGAGCCTAGGGAAGGGAGCAGGGGACTCTGTCCCACCTCTACCACCCAGACCCAGGCAAGAACTTAACAACACAATGGGCAGCTGCAAGGCCATGTTCACGTGGTGTCTGTTGATTTACTCATGGACAAGGAGGAAGGGAAAGCAGAGTACTCGCTTTCTATCTTTGTAAACACATCTGCTCCCTAGAAATGTGAGAATGAAGCCTTCCCCAAGGCTTCTCCCCTCCCTGCTTTCTGGGAGAGAGAAGATGGCCAACCCAAGCTGTAGCTAGGGTGCCCTATCAAGACTTGTGAAAGACACACCCTAACTCCCTGCCTCCCAGCATGAAAGACTCAGGTACCCCAAAGAGGGTGGGGACCAGATGATCCCTTTTTTGCTCTAGCTTTCACCTAGCACACCTGCATCTCCTTAAAGAAATGAGACTTGGCTCGGCACCTATAGCTCAACTGGCTAAGGCGCCAGCCACGTACACCTAAGGTGGCGGGTTCAAATCCCCAGCCCGGAGCCGCCAAAACAACAATGACGGCTGCAACCAAGAAATAGCCGGGCGTTGTGGCGGGCGCCTGTGGTCCCAGCTACTTGGGAGGTGGAGGCAAGAGACTCACTTGAGCCCAGGAGTTGGAGGTTGCTGTGAGCTGAAATGCCATGGCACTCTACCCAGGGGGACAGCTGGAGGTTCTGTCTCAAAAAAAAAAAAAGAAGAAATGAGACTTCTCTCTAGGACAGCAGTTCCCAACCTGTGGGTTGTAACAATGAAAATACATTAGGAAGGTTGAGAAGCACTGCTCTAGGAGATGGGAAGACATGGGATAACATTGGGTGATCCTTGCACAGCCTCAGTCATCTGCAGTTAACTGGATAGTTTCCTCCTCATCTCTATAGAAAACTTCATGTTGCTAAACATTCAGTGAACAAAAAAGTGACAATTCCAGGGATCAGGGCTCTGAGGCTCTGTTTGTTTCCCTGACACACAATGACAGCACTATTCACTCCTCTCTAAATTCCAAACATAAGAGCAGAAAAAAAATTTTTTTAAATTTTGTTTTATTTATTTTTTTGAGACAGAGCCTTAAGCTGTCACCCTGAGTAGAGTGCTGTGGCATCACAGCTCACAGCAATCTACAACTCCTGGGCTCAAGCGATTCTCCTGCCTCCGCCTCCCAAGTAGCTGGGACTACAGGTGCCCACTACAATGCCCGAGTATTTTTGGGTTGCAGCCATCATTGTTGTTTGGCAAGCCTGGGCTGGATTCGAACCTGCCAGCTCAAGTGTGTGTGGCTGGGGCCTTAGCTGCTTGAGCCACAGGCACTGAGCCCAGAAGAAAATTCTTAAGCAGTAGTATAAAACATTCTCCAAGCATGTCCCAGGACAGTGTCTCATTTGAGCCATACTAATGAGATCGAAGGGGACATTGTTATTGCCATTCTGTAAAGCAACTCAGTGCCAAGGTCACAGGGCCACTGAGGGGCAGGCTTTGGATTAGATTTGTCATCTGATTGTCTTCCCACTCATGCTACATGCTTGCCTTTCAAGGAAGGTGGGCATGGCAGAGGGGAGAGCTGAATTTTCCTTTAATGGTTTTTGGTCTCATGGTGAATGAAAACATTCATAGGACAAGAATTCCCAGCGCCCAAGCTCTTGATCTGGGAAATGAGAGTCTTTTGTGTTTACTCTTACTTCTGCCTTGAGCTGTTCTGTGTGTTATCTATGTGCTGAGCAGGCTGCCAAGATTCATTATAGTCCTGTCCTGGTTCAGGAGTCTGGGGTTGATGGATGAAGATATTAGAGAGGGTATCATCATGCTCATCATGGTATTGGTTGGTACCACCCATTTCTGGTCATTTTTATGTCTCACATAGATCTGAAGGTTCCTGGGTGTTCCAAAAAATAGGCTGGAAAAAGGACTATCATAAACTCCAAATGCCTATCCCTGTAGCTAGGTAGAAGCTGTCTGAAGACATCTGTTTTGTCCTCTGGAAGGTGTTTCACCTTTACCATGGCCTCCTAAAGCACAAAATCATACCCTTTGGGGATGGGGTTAGGTACTTAGGTACTCACCCAAGCCAACCTTTCCATCAAGGCCCTTCTGTTTTATTTCCCCCAAAGATGCCATGCTTTGAAAGGTTGTAATTGCCAAAAACCCTTGCATAGTTCACAATTTGCATATTTTGCTGTTATTTTTATTTCATTCATTTATTTATTTCCACATTTATTAGACAGAGTCTCACTTTGTCACCCCTGGTACAGTGCTGTGGCATCATAGCTCACAGCAACCTCAGGCTCTTGGGCTCGAGTGATTCTTTTGCCTTGGCCTCCCAAGTAGCTGGGACTATAGCACCTGGCCATTTTTTGAGACAGGGTCTCACTCTTGCTCAGGCTGGTCTTGAACTCTTGAGCTCAAGCAATCCACCCATGTCAGCCTCCCAGACTACTAGGATTACAGGCAGGAGCCACCAGGCCTCCCAGCTCTGTCTCTGATTTTGACTACTCTAGGTACCTCATATAAACTGAGATGCATATAGTATTTATTCTTTTGTGACTGGTACCTTTCACTTAGCATAATGTCTTCAAGGTTCATCCATGCTGTAGCATGTATCAGAATTTCTTTCCTTAGGACTGGGTTTGGTGGCTCATACTTGTATTCCCAGTACTTTAGGAGACCAAGGCAGGAGGATTGTTTAAGCCTAAAAGTTTGAGACCAGCCTAGGTAACATGGTAAGACTTAATCTCTACATAAAATTTAAAAATTACCTGGGCCTAGTGGTGTCCACCGATAGTCCCAGCTACTCAGGAGGCTGAGGCAAAAGGATCACTTAAACTATGATCACCCCACTGTACTCTAACATGGATGACAGGGGAAGAATCTGTCTCTAAAATTTAAAACATTATTTCTTTGCTTCCAAAGGCTAACTAATATTCCACTGTATGGATGTTCCACATTTTGTTTATTATTCATCCATCAATGCACATATGGGTTGTTTTGCCTTTTGGCTGCTGTGAATAATATATGGAATTTTGGGATGTTAAAAGTAGTTCCTAAAAATTGTGCCTGGGTGAATCCGGAGGACAGAGGTCCCAAGTTAGGAACCTGGAATCTTGCCCAACTTAGCATTTATGTGTGACAAAGCAGAGGCTTGAGGATAGCTGTGATTGTCTCCCCTGCACACACCCCAACTGCTCTGATCCTCTCGGCTGGCTTTACTTCTTGACTAGGGTGGCTAGAAAATTGTATATTCTCCCCACAGGACATTTTTATGAAGATATTTTTATAATTATAGCTTTATTATCTTTACTGGATTCCTGTGTCCTGTCGACTGGACCCTGTCGGAAACCTTGTGCAGCCAAGGCATTCGAAGGCAAGGAACGCAGACTTCTCCTAACAGGCCATCCTCTGCCTACAGGTCTCCTAAGGTGACTGCCCTTTCACAAGCGGAAAGTTCGGAGATGAATTGGATGTGTGATAGGGGAAAAGGGCCAGAGGCCTGTTGACACTGACCATCCCGCCAGAGGGGTTCTTGGAGGGACTCCGTGTCCTGCCATGTGTAGCATGAGCAGTTGTTCTCATCATGGGTCCCCAGTGATGAATGGCCTCTTGACTTCACCAAGACCACGCAGCACCTAACAGACCAATGTGAGCTGGAGGTGGGGACCTGGACTAGACCCCACAAACCACAGTCTGCCCTGCCCTGTGCTAAGGACTTTCTCTTGAGGTCTGGAGGACGCATGAGTTGATCTGGGTTGGAATGGAGGGTGGAGTTGGCAAAGTAGGATGAGAGTCCCCTATCATTAGTCTACTGTGTATTCATTCAAAAATCAAGGTCAGAGCCAAACCGAGGGCTGGATGGACAAGGCAATGCTATTAAGCTCTGTACCTTGTTGCATCCGTTTCCTCAGCTCACCCCTCAGAAGTGCCACTGAGGAAAGATAGATAAGAAGGAGGTGACCCAAATGGGCTGCATTACAAGCAAACAATGTTGAATTAACAATAGATTCCTTGCTGAATAATCCAGTTATTTATGTTCATGGCATTTTATTGTTTTGGTTTTTTCCCTCTGCAAAAGCACTATGTAATCATTATGGAAACTATAAAATTTGGATAAACAAGGACAAGAAAATGAAAAGCACGCTAATCCTACCACAAGAGAGAATTACAGAGTTATTTTCTATGCATAAACATCTATATGCAGGGTGGCAATTGCACACGAACTTTATGGCCATCAAGTATTTAAAACTTTTGTAACAGCTATTTTGAGGCATAATTTGCATATGGATAAAATGCACCAATTTTAAATGTATAGCTGGACGAGTTTTAGTAATTGTATACAGTTGTGTAACCACCACCACACTGAAGATATTTTCATCATCCTAAAAAGTTCCCTGGTGCCAATTGATAGTAAATTCTCTCCTACTTGCTCTGGGACCTAGACAAATACCAATCTAATTTCAGAATATCATGTACGTGGAATCAGATAGTACGTAGTCTTGAGTCTGGCTTCTTGCACTTAGCATGATGTTTTCAGATTCATTCGCGTTGTAGCACATATCAGCAGTTCATCTCTTTTTATTGCTAAATATTATTCCATTGTGTGGATAGATCTCATTTTGTTTATCCCCTCATCAGTTGGTAGACATTGGTGGTCATCAGTTTGTGACAACTATGTACATTTATAATACAAGTCCTTTTATATATATGTATGTTTTCAGTTCTCTTAGGTAAATATCTAAGAGTGAGGTATGTACATATATGGCTGAACTGTATAAGAAACTGTTAAAAGTCTTTTCTATTTTTTTTTTTTTGAGACAGAGTCTTACTATGTTGCCTTTGGTAGAGTGATGTGGTGTCACAGCTCACAGCAACCTCCAATTCTTGGGCTTAAGTGATTCTCTTGTCTCAGCCTCCCAAGTAGCTGGGACTATGGGCGCCTGCCACAATGCCCAGCTATTTTTTGTTGCAGTTGCCATTGTTGTTTAGCTGTCCTGGGCCAGGTTCGAA
>CAUYTI010153321.1:0-23870 GCA_963575145.1 Galago senegalensis
TTGAATCCCCAGCCCGGACTCGCCAAACAACAATGATGGCTGCAACCAAAAAATAGCCAGGCGTTGTGGCGGGCGCCTGTGGTCCCAGCTACTTGGGAGGCGGAGGCAGGAGACTTGCTTGAGCCCAGGAGTTGGAGGTTGGTGTGAGCTGTGATGCCACAGCACTCTACCAAGGGGAATAGCTTGAAAAAAAAATAGCAAAAAAAAAATAATAATAAAAGAGTTCAAGACCAGCCTGAAGAACATCTTGAGGGTCCATCTCAAAAAAAAAAAGAAAGAAATATTTTTATCTTTTTCTTTTTCATTAGCATTTCTACTTCCTTCTGAACTGATTTCAGTAAGTTTATATTTTGCAGGTTAACCAAAATTATAATTTACAGGTTAATGGTACATTTCATCTAGCGACCAGCAAGTACTTGTACATTGTTTCAAACTACGTTTTGTTATGAACTTATACTAACAAGAATTCACCCTGAGTAGACATTCCACGTGTTCATTATGCAATACTTCTATTTCTGTGCAGCTGCCCAGCTGCACCATGGTAGAGCTCTCTGTCCCAGGATGACTGCTGGGAACCAGGTTTCTCTGTCCTCAGTAGGCCTCACTGTGTCTCATCACACCACAGTATTGTTAAAAGGCTTCATGAAGTTGACATCTCCATACCATCCCAGGGGAAGGTGGGGCAGGTTGCACACAACAAATACACTTCAACTTTCCTATCTGCCTAAGCTTTTGGACTTCCTCCTCTGTAACATACCAAAGAAAATGCTTGTATTCTGTCTTTAGGTAATGAACTGCGGTCCAGGTTGCAGCACTGAGCCCCCAGTAAGAGCCCCTGGTAGCTATTGATCTTATAGAGTGACTCCAGATTCTCATATTAATCAGGTCAGCCTGTCCAATATAACGTTCCTTCTGCCTTGCTCTAACATCCTGAGACTTCCTTCCTACACCTAGTCCCCAAGTTTCTGCCTTTATAAATAGGCAAAGATCTTGAACTTGAAATTGGTTTGGTACCTCCTTCTAGATCAGCCTTTGTCTTCATCTTCCTAGGACAGTGATTTTCCACTGATATGCCATAAGAGGATCTTAGGTGTGCCTCGAAAATTTTTCAAGATCATCAAATTATTTTCAAAAGAAATTCAAAGTACAGTAAGCATGTATTTTTTTTCTTACTCTGTTTTTTGACCAACATAATTTAAGTGTGCGTGGAAGTTTAAGTATAGGTTCAAGTGTGCCATGAGATAAAAAAAGTTGAACAACACTGTAGGATGACAGCACACTGTAGATCCTAGGGTCTGCAGGATTTTATGAGTCTGTAAACCATGAAAGGTGGGAAGGGGCTCTTGAGTAGAATCAACATTCGCCTCAAGGCAATTGCTTCAGGGGAGTTTAGTCTTCAGGCTGACGGTCCTCAGGAGGGGAGAAAGCTGATACTCATCCTAGGGAAAGTCAGGGGTTCAAGATATTCAGATTCATCATAATCTACTCATATGTCCCCATTCCAATTTATACAGTCTCTCTCCTTACGAAGCAGTTTCTTAACTTTTACATTAGAGATCTAACAAAGTCATGGATTCAATGTGTATTATATTTTACTGAGGGGTTGGTGCCCTGTGACTTTAAGAAATAAAGAATTACTTCAAAGTGATCAGGAAATTCTCTGGTTGTTTACTCTTGCCTTGAGCTGGAAATTTAAAGCCCTTAGTTTGTCTTTTTTTGTCCATGTGTCTGGTGTCTTCAGAAGAATCCGTCCCTCCTACCACAAGGTTCCATTACAGCAGCTACTCGGTGTCCCGAAGCCTTGCCGGCCATAAGCACTTGACCCTGAGCTATTACAGATGCTAATTTAAGTAAATAATTTGTCAATACAAAGTGTCCTGAACAGACTGTTACTTCCTTTTACATCCTTTTTAAAAAGAACTGAGAATCAAGTTACGGATGATTGTTACTTTTCCATATGTGCTTTTCTCTATAATAAAAGCGTTGCATTTGTAATCACAAAGTTTTAAGAAAGAAAGCCATTTAAAGTGAACTGACAGTAGAATAGATAATCCCTTGGAGACCTTTGCTTTGGAGAATCTCCGTCGTGTCCCGGGAAGGATCCTCCGGGGTCTTGACGCCCTGCCCCCTCGCGTCCCAGCCTCTGCCTCGGCTTGTGCTGCCACCTAGCGGTCGGATTCAGGCATTACTTCTACTGCAGGGGCAACCCTTCCAGCTGCAGTTTTCAGTTTTCGGTTTAAGCCCTCGAGGTTCTGGGCTGAGGACAGAGCTTCATGGAAACTTCCCCTACGAAATCAAGATAGGAGAAAGAGCAAGACAGAATAAGATAGACACCTGTATGTGCCCTCATGCATGCAGGGTCCTTGCAAAACGAAAATGTGGGTCATTTTCTCAAAAATTGTTATGAATTTCAAAACTGTAACATAGCATTAAACCAAGTGTGGGACTGCACAGGTTATAGGTTGCACACTTGGACTGGATGTAAGTTAGCGATGCTTGTGTATGCAGTGCACAGGTGTGTGCACAAGTGTGTGTGTGTGCGCATCATGTTGGTGTTCGCCTGTCCACACCTGCATGCTTACGTGATTGGGTGTGAGCTCCCATATGGTGTCCTTGTATGTATGTTTGTGTGAATGTGTGTGACCAGCAGGCTTCTCTCTTTCAGGACAGGACTGGGGAGCCTGTCTCACTCTGGGTTGGCTTCTCTGACACTACCTGTAAGAGGATCTGTCAGACCCACCCTCTGACAACTGCAGAACTCTTGGCACACACAACCGCACCCCCGACCTGCTGCACCAAGGGGAGACTGCACCCGTCCCCCACCCGCTGCACCGTGGGTTCTAGCAATGTAAGGCTGTGTGCTCCTGGGGTGCCCTCAGCACCATCTGGAGAGCCAACTGCTGCAGCCAGCACCTGACCACAGGCTCAGGCACTCCCTTTCTCAGAGAGCGACTTAGAAGAGCTCATAGTTTTGAGTCCAGCAAGTAACTTCAACCTCCTCTGAACCTCACATTCCTTAGCTATTGAGCTGGCACCCAGAGGAAGAACCTGGCTCTGCCCACCATGAGCAGAGTTAGCCAGGGCAGGGAGGTCACCCACAGGAAGCCGAGAGACCTGAGTTCAATTCTAGTTCTTCCTCTCACTAGCCCTGATAATTCACTTCCTTCTCCACGTGTGCCTCAGTTCCCCCATTTGTTAAGGCGGTGTAAACAGGGGTCTCTCAAGACCTTGAAGTCTTTGCACTCATGTTCCTCCTTAGAAAGGGAGCACAGTGGTCTGATGATCTCGGGTCACAATCCAAGATGCCCGGCTCACACAGCTGCCTATAAATAAGACTCAGGCTAATTTCCTTGCAGATGTTACCTGGCTTTTACCCAGCTCTTACCTTTCCTCCTCCTTCACTCAGCTGTAAAGTCTCCTAACACTTCATTTTCAGGAAGAATTTAAGGGCTAGCAACAAATATGAAAATCTCCACATAAACTTTCTCTTCTGGACACTTTGTATAAACATTCTGGAAGCCTTGCCCCTGTCTGCCCAAATTTCTGCGGAAACAATTTTTACACTTCCTCTGAGCAAAATAACTGGGTGGTTAAGGGTGTGGACTTCAGAGTCAGACCACCTGGATTCAAATCCCAGCTTCAGCGCTTACTAGTGGTATGACATTGGGCAAGTCACTAGACCTCTCTTTGCCTCAATTTCTGAATCTGTAAAATGGGGACAATAAAGATAATCACCCTCTTAGAGTGTTGTGATGACTGAGTGAGTTAAAGTATATGAAGGGCTGCTAGTTATGTTCTTAATGAGATCACTCTGTGTGTCAAGCCCCTTAAGACTAAGAAAATACAGTGTCTCCTTGGTGACTTAACTTCTCTGTGGTAGACATTGCAAGGAGGCTGGGGGATAGGGAGTTACCCCTGGGGCCAAGGAGGAAGAGACCTAACCAAGCCTAAAGTGAAACCTAGGGGAAAATGCCTTGGGGTCACAGGTTAAGATAAATGGAAGGAAATACCTTCTAATCACCTGGGCTTGGAAGGAGAGGGTCTGTGATGTAGGGACCAGTGGGAAGCAAGAGAGCAGAGAAACTCTTCACTCTGACTTCCCAAAGGCTCACAGTAACCTAACCAATTACCTTTCCCCAGGAGATTAGAAATGTCCTGCCCTGGGGAATCTACAGGGGACCCTCCCAGGGCCTGCCACAGAGCTTCACAGCTTCTGAACTGTCACCCTGGAAGCCCCAGGCAGTTGACTTCTAGGCCCCAGGCTAAACCCTCTCTCTCCTTTCATTCCTTCATATTAAGATCACCTATGTCCTGTGTTATCACTCCCTCTGAGCCAAGGACTACTCATCCCTGTGTTCCCTTTGGTGCCAAACACAGCACATACTAGGAGCTCATCATATACTGGCCCACTGGAAAGGGATTTGGACTAGGAGAGGTCTGAGCCTGCCTCCTGCCCTGGCAGGCTGCCCAACATCTCTGTGAAACCAGCCACATAGGGAGGCTGGGATTCTCAGCCTGATGCATATAGTACCAGCATGAAGGAAATACAACCCTATTTTCCTGAGGCTAGGCTCACCCCTTTCTCCAGTGATTTATCTGCTACCCCAGGGGATGCCCACAGCATTGGCCAGAGCTATAAAGCAGCCAGGCCCCTTGGCAGGCACACTTATCTGTGATTCTTGGTAATGGGCATCCTGGTTTATACAGCAGCCATCTAACCACCCCTAAAAAATCAGGGTTATTCTTCTCGGGCTTCTGAACCTGCACTGTTCATAAAATCATTTTCATAATCACAGCCATTGTCACAGTCATCCATGGCTTTTGCTGTCTGTGCCAGGCATAGTGGGGAATAGTAAAATCTATGTGCAGTAATTTGGAGTGGCACAATGAATTTTAGCATATTCAAGGTTCTGCAAAGTCTTGCACAAGAGAAATCTGTAGAGTGTTATTTAAATCAGCAAAACCCAAATTCATTTGACAGCTTCTCGTTTAACATCTACTAACATTTCATAGTGTTCTTTTAAACATATTTAGGAAATCTTGCCTAGAGGAAGGAAAAATATAAACATTTATTACACACCTACACCTGGCTCTGTGCTAGGCATACATTTCTCAGGTAAACCTTATGACAGCCTCTGAGAGAAGCGTAACTGTTCCTCTATTATTACTCTAGAGATAATTGGCTCTCTTTGGTCTTCCCATGGACTTGAGCCTATCTAGAGTCACTTGTTGCCTCTTGACTGTGTACCTGCATTTGGATTTTCCTCCAAGTCTGCAGAAGCTCTTGCTTAATACTGTTTATTACAGAGGTCATGACTCTGGGAGACAGAATGAGGCAAAAGATCAACCTCCCATTCTGTTCCATTAAAGACAGTTTGGATTTGTAAAGCAGACAACATGGACTTTTCATTTCCAGTATAAACATGTATTTATTCCATTGGGCCTCGGTTTCCTCATTTATAAAATGGAGCTGGGTGGGGAGTAGGGAAGGCATAGTTAGAAAGATGCAACTAAATGGTCTCTAGGTTCCCTGCCTCCTCAGCATGTACACTGTGGATTTATGATTCCTAAACTCTATGCCTGCAATTTGGAGACACTGCCACTAGGGGGAGGGCTGGGGAGGAATTATGGCCATGGGAGGCTGATCAACTGTGCCCTAGGGTAAAGTGTCCTAAATAGCTTTATTGATGTTCCCTGAAGTGGTACATGAATGTGTCAGAAATTGTGAAGATGGTTGAGTTACTATGGGCAAATGAGGCCCTGTATGAATGGAAGGATCAATAATTTTTTTCACTATGAATTAATGCCACTTAAATCCTGGTCCCTGTACCTCTTTGAAACTTAAGAATCACTGCGAATCCCACCGTCTAGGAACCTTGGGAGTATGAGGAATAAGAATGCTGTTGGAAACAGCATCAGTAGGATAAAGACCTTCTTTAAGTTTAAAAAAAAATCTATTCATGTTTTATTTACTTTGCCAAGATTACAGCTTTTCTCTCTAAAATATTGAATGTTTAATTTAAAAGAGTTCCTCTTAATGTTCTGAGATGGAATCTTTAATTGAGGCAAAGTCACATAATGTGTTACATTTATTCACTTAATGTCAAAATTGAAATTGCTCACTTAACTCCAAGTCAGCTCACCAACACTGCGTTACTCAGCTGCTTTTTCTAGCATCTGATGCTCTCGTCAGAAGGTATTTTGGTAGTTCTCTCATAAAGCTGCTGCTTCAAAGAGCTAAGCTAAAGGCAATGTGAGGGTGGGTTTCTGTAGCGTGCTTCCAGCCCACCTTCCATATGCTTATAAACATATCCACCAGTGACACGGCGGTTTTGTCTGCTGTAGGGCGGATTGTTGTTCCCCATCCTCTCTGATATGTTGTGAGATCTTTCCCTGCCGATATACATACATGTGGGTCATGCCTTTCCCCTGCAGTAGGTGATCGCATCTGTCCATTCTCCAGCTGAAAGACATTTAGGGTTTTTATTATTTACAAACAACACCGCAAGGACTATCCTGTTGTGCACATTTAAGTGCTTCTATTCTAGGCTATGTAGAAATGGAATTTCCAGCTTGTGAAATATAATTTCAATTTCAGTAAATACTCCCTTATTGTTCTTTGCTCATAATTCATGGACTATATGAGAGTTTCCACTTCCCTCATTCTCCCCCACACTTGCATTTAAATTTTTGCCAAGCCAAAGACTTTATTATATTAATTTGCATCTCTGATTGTTGAGGATAATGAGCATCTTTTCAACTCCTCTGGGCTTCTTCAGTTATAATTAACCCTTTATTTTCCAGCCAGGCTGCAAGCTCCGAGACGGAAGGGCTGGGTCTTGCATGTCAGACCTCCATAGTGCAACCCCATCCCATCAGCATAAACTCTACCTTTCCTACCTCCTCTCTGTGGAGCTCTGCCTTCCAATGTTAATGAACTGCCTCAAGATCCCCAAATATATCACACGGGGGGGGGGGTTGTGCATAACGCATCCTCTGTCTGGAACGCTGCACTGCTCCCAGTGAGCCTGGACACACCTGCTCATGTCCCAAGACTCATCTCATGAGCCATCTCCTAGATGAAGCCTACCGCAGGACCAGAGCCTCATCCCAGAATCCAGGTACAGGTAGCCAACGTTCTCCTTCATGCTATCACTGCCCTCTCCCCACCCCACCCCCCTATGAACTTCCCACTGCACGTAGAAAACTCAACATCTATTCACTGCTGGATCTGTTCTAGCTCCAGCCAGACTCGGAACTCCTGGAGGACAGGCACCATGCGTTATTCATCTTTGCATTCCTGGCTCATCAAATAGGGCTGGGCAGGGGTAGATACCGAGTACCTATTGGTCAGATCAGGATCTAAGCCTCAAAGCCAGCTTATTCCACACCAGTCCTCTACAAACTATGAAGTCCATGAGGGCAAGGGCTGCATTATATCCATATTGCTGTCCCCACAGTGCCTAACGGGTGTCAGTATGTTGGGTGACACTGAGTATGATTGTCTGGTAGAGAAGGAAGAAATTGGCTTTGGTCAGAAATTCCTGGGTTTGGATCCTAGCTTCCTACTGGCAAAACCTTGTATAATTTCCCTGGCCTCTCCAAGCTTCAGTCATAAAGGGGATCATAAAGATAGAATATGGTTGTTTGTGTAAAGCATGTAGAACATCCTCATAGGACTTGTCGTATTATCATTTCTATGTCAGAACAGCAGAGAGTCTACTTTGCGTGGCTCATTTTCTCAGGTGCCACATGTGATGGGCACAGAGTAGCTGCTCAATAAAGATAAAGCCTGATTCTTCAATGCCTTGCAGAAATTAGGTACCCAGTAAAGACGTTGAGCTTAACCCACCACTTTGCACACAGTTCAGCCTCAATAAGCACTAAATCAAGTCAAATTCACTTCCCTGCATTACATGCTGAGCCAACCCTATCCTAAAGAAATCATTCCCTTTTGTGAGAGAAGGAGGGAAGTTGGGGGAGAAGTGGGGGCCTGTTTTCCCCTTCTCTTGCCAGTGATTTTGATTCTTCTTTTTGTTTTCAATCTTTCCAAAGCCAGATGATCTCTCCAAGGAGCCACTCCTGTATATAGTAATGCTCCTATGTAGTCTTCACTCACAAAACCTGGGCTTGGCCACAGAGACATTAATGAGCCAGTTTTTTATTTTGTTTCACTTTTCTTTCTTTCTTTCTTTCTTTTTTTTTTGGACAGAGTCTCACTCTGTTGCCCAGGCTAGAGTGCTGTGCCATCATAGCTCACAGAAACCTCAAACTTTTGGGCTTGAGCAATCCTCTTGCCTCAGCCTCCTGAGGAACTGGGACTATAGGCCTGTGCTACAGTGTCTGGCTATTTTTTCTATTTTTAGTAGCAATGGGGTCTTGCTCTTGCTCATGCTGGTCTTGAACTCCTGGGCTTAAGCGTCCATCCCATTACAAGCATGAACCATTGAGCCCAGACCAGTGCAAGGCTTGACAAACCCTTGCACATTGAATCTTGTCCCCTCAGTAGGCTCTTTTTTGGAACCCAGTCACCATACCAGAGGAAACCCAAGTTGTCCACAAGGAGGAGAAAGAGCAGTGCCCAGCCAGCAGGGAGAAAGAGCAGTGCCCAGCCAGCCCCCAGCTCTGGTAATCAGCTCAGCTGAGGCACCAGGCATATGAGAGAAGCAGCCATCTTCGCAGCAGTGCCTGGTGGAGCAGAAATGAGCCATACCTGGGCTCTGTCCAACAGCACACTCACCAGCAAATAAGTGTCATTTTAAGCCAATCGATTTTGGTGTGGTTTGGAACACAATAAGAATCCATGAGAAGAGAATGTTCTGAGAGTGCTAGCCAGTGATCTGGGGGTGGATGTACCGCTGGCTTAGAGAACAACCAGGTGAAAAGCTTCACGATCAACTGGTAGACATAATGGTCTGACCTGAAACCCATTCCCTGGGGGACTCTTCCCTGTGGCTCCAATTCCCAGGTCCCTCCCCTGCTGTCACCAGGGACCAGATGGGCTAAGGATGTTTGTCTGCTAAGCAGTGAGACTATGCTCAGGCTCACATCACAAGAAGTCCAGAGGTGGGTGGCTTCTGGCCAAGTTGGTGTAGTAGCCCAGTGAGGTCACAGATGCCCCTGACTGTACTGCATGCCCGAGAGTTCCTATGGTCACAGGTATCTGCCAGGAGCACTCTGGGCTACAGGGTTCCTCATTCTACACATCAAGAGAGAGGGATGCTCCCCCAGTGTTCCCGCAGAGACAAGACACACCCACAGTTTTCCTTACACATCATTGGCCCAAACTGAGTCACATGCCCCTTCCTAAACCAATCGCATTGTGTAGGGGGTGGGGGCTAAGAATTTCCACAGGAGGCCAGGAGACGGCTCATGCCCGTAAAATCCCAGCCTGGTGGGAAGAGCTGCTGTGAGTGGAACACTAGAGGCCAGGATGTAGACATCAGCCTGGGCAAGACAGACCTTTGTCTCTACAAAAAATACAAAAATCAGGTGGGTGTGGTGGTGAGCACCTGTAGTCCCAGTACTGGGGAGGCTGAGGCAGGAGGATCACTTGAAACTAGGAGTCTGACCTTGTGAGATATGATGCCATGGCACTGTACCTAGGGCAGTTGAGTGAGACCCAGTCTCAAATATATATGACCAATCAAACTCACCACTAGACTGGAGGGAATGTGTGTGGCCAATTCCTCTGAAGTCCATGGGCTTGTATATGGAGAGAGGAATGGATGCCTGGAAATAATTGGAGTTGGCTAGGGAAAGTATGCAGGGTAAGATCCAGCAGTGTCTGCTATAGGACCCTCCATACAGGACATTAGGGAGAAGCCAGGTGCACTGGGCTTGAGACAGAGTATCCCTTCCTGGGATAGTGGGGGAAGGTGTGAAGGCATGTGTGTGTGTGTGTGTAGGAGGAAGGTCTGGTAGATAGTTTGGGCCTTCAGGGCTTCCATCGTCCCTCAACTGGTCTCTCTAACACTGCACATTAGTCCCCCACCCAACGTAACGAACGGCATCAAACAGAAGAGAATGGCTTGGGTTTGTCTCTTTATTGTTAGCACTTTATTTGAATGGAGGGCACCTCTTCTGTGCTGTATCTAGTATTTTTTGGATTTGCTCTTCTCTCCAAATCTCTCTTCCAGTGCTTTCTGCAAGTTCATGTTCATGGCATTTTTCTGGTGCCACCGTCCTACAAAGAGCAGGAGAAAAGCCACGAGAGATCACTCACTCCAGAGTGCCCAAGCCTCACTGGTGGCCCACACCTCTTCCAAGTCCACCCCAGGCTCTGTGTCCTGCTCTGGTTTCCCTCTAGATCTTAGAGCCAATGCACCCTGCCCATGGAAGAGAGTGTGCACCTCCCAACACCCCCAGCTGCCACTCACCCAGATCATCCGTCTTCCTGCCATGCCAGTGTTCTATGTCCCTCACTGATTTCTCAATCACTTCTGGTGTATATGAAGCCTTCATGAGGCTTTTTGTCTCCTCGGGGGCCCCTGTGGAACACCATGAAGAATCCCCAAGTGCACAAGTCAACAGAGGTCAGGTCCTCCATGGTTTATATGGGGCATCAATTTCCTCTATAGATGGTGGGTAGTGGAAGGGAAAGGGGAGTGGGAGGGTTTCAGAGTAAATCAGATTCATCATTTATGGACAATATCATCAGCCAGACACTGATGGGAAAGTGGGAAAAGCCTGATGTTTAAGCGGGTGAACTTGATCTTTGGCTGACAGGGTTTAAATCCCAACTCTGAGTATTACTACCTGTGTGGCCTTACATAAGTTATTTAACCTTTCCATGACTCAAAACTTTCTATCTGAAAAAAAGGGGCGGATTATACCACTTACCATATATGGCTGTTGTGAAAATTGAAATGTATGTAAAGTACATGTAAGTATAGCACATAGCATGTGCTCAGGGCGGCGCCTGTGGCTCAAAGGAGTAGGGCATTGGCCCCATATGCCGGAGGTGGCGGGTTCAAACCCAGCCCTGGCCAAAAACTGCAAACAAATAAACAAACAAAAAACAAACAAACAAACAAGCATGTGCTCGGCACATTATACACACTATATATAAATATAGCCATTATTATTCTAAATAAGCCCCAAAGAAGCTACAAACAATTATTGGAATTAATAGGTGAACTGAGCAGTTTCTGGATATAGGATAAATATACAAAAATAAAAATTGGATCTGTGCATGCAGTATCAGCATCAAAGTTAGAAAATATAATTTTTTAGAAGATACCATTTATAATCAGCAGCAAAAATAATAAAGTGTCTCTGCTAAACAAATCTAACAAAAATGGCATGATCTATACAGAAAAAAATATGAAATGTCTGGCAGGTATTAAAGAAAGATTTAAATTAATTGAACCATATACCCTATTTGTAGGTTGGAAAATTCATTATAATAAAACTAATAACTGCCCCTAAGTAGAGCTGTAGATTCAGTATACTTTGACTCAAAATCCAACAGAGTTTGTCATGGAAATTTCCATGTAAAATTTATATGGACAAGTAAAGGCCTTAGAAACCCAAGACGTTAACTGGTGTGTGTGGTGTGAGGGGGGAGTATTGCCGGCTAGATATCAAACTACTTATAATACGTTGGTAACTAAAAGGGTAATCTTAGACCAATGAACAGAATAGAGCTTCTGGAAACTGATCTACACACATGTGGAAAGTTGATGGGTAACAGAGGTGCCACTGCAGGTCACTGGGGGTAAGATGGGACTGTTCAACAAAAGGGACTGAGATATTCAGTCATCTACGTAAAGGAGGAATTAAAAATGAGCCCTCTACTTCACACAACAGAAATCAACTCCAGATGGATTAAAAACTTAAATGTGAAAGGCAAAACTAAATCTTTTACAAGACTATATAGAAGATTACTGCCATGACTCAGCATGAGATAGGATTTCTTCAACCGACTCCTCCTGGCACCTTCTCTATCTCGGTAAACAGCAATTCCATCCTTCCAATTGTTCAGGTCAAACCCTTGAAGTCGTCCTTAATTCCTTCCTCTCATGTTATCTGCTCTCTCTATCTTATACAAATACCCAGAATCCTACTACATCAGGCCGCTTTCACCCTGACTTCCCTGAGTTACCGCATGGCAAATGGTGCCCCCCAACTGGTGCAGTAGGCTAACCCAGCTTCCAAAACCAAGCCACTGTCATCTGTTCCACCTGGATTTTTGCAGTTTCATCCTCACTTGTCTTCCTATTTTTGCCCCAACCCCTGACATCTCAATACAACGACTGGAGTGATTCTTTATCTTAAACCAAAGACCACTCTCCTGCTAACAACATTGGCTTGCCTTCCCATCTGTCTCACTCGGAGAAAAGATCTTCCAGTGTTCTTCACGACCTGGCCTGTTTCCTGTCTGATTTCTTCTCCCTCACTCCTACGCAGCCGCACCAGCCTTGCCACCTCCACAAGCAAGTGCAAAGGCTAAACCTGGGCGGGTGGAGACAGAAAGGGATGCTTGGATGAGGTACAGATGGAGCAGCAGTGTTTGCCAATTTCCAGAGTATATACACTATCACTCTGACCAATTTTAAGACAGCATTTACGGGCTCAGCTCTGTGGCTCAAGCGACTAAGGTGCCAGCCACATACACCTGAGCTGGCGAGTTCAAATCCAGCCTGGCCCGCCAAACAACAATGATGGCTGCAACCAAGAAATAGCCAGGTGTTGTAGTCTCAGCTACTTGGGAGGCTGAGGCAAGGAAATTGCTTAAGCCCAGGAGTTGGAGGTTGCTGTGAGCTGTGATGCCACAGCACTCTACCCAGGGCTTCAGGCTCTGTCTCAAAAAAAAAAAAAAAAAAAGATAGCATTTATGGGCCAATCAATTCAGGAAAATCAACAATTGCCTCTTGTGAGCTGGTGCAAGCTGGTATGAGCTGACCCCAGCGCACCCTTGGCACAGTTCTGGGCACACAGATATTTTTAAAATGTTATTCTTTTGCATTTATATAGACATTATCATAAAGGTTGTCTGTAAGAGCTGTGTGGTGATAATTGTTAAAGAGAGATGTGAAAGGTAGGATCCAGGAGCCCTGAGCAGGGGACATTCTGAGCTGTATTCTTGCTTCTCTCCCCAGCACCACCCCTTCTCCAAGCTCAAAGAAAAGCCCAGAAAGGCTTCCCGTGGGTGTCTAGTTGCTCGGGTGACAGGGACCTGAGCCAGTGGAGGAGGTTTTCCCAGCCTGAGAGTGAGAGAAGAGGAAGGAGCAGGGTTAGAAAGAGTGAGCCTTTTGCAGCGAGGCTGAACTAGAATGTGGTGACAGAGAGAAGCCCCTGCGTGCTGACTGAGGACCATATCTGAGCATCCAGAAAACCCTTGGGAATGCGCCATAGCCAGGGAGGTGACCTAGTATGGAGGAAAGACTTTGGGGCTTTAGAGGCAGAAAGAAAACCTGGATTTGAGTCCCAGACACACCTTACACTACTAAGAGGTCTTGGGCCAATGATCTCAGATCTGCCTGTGAAATGCAGCTAACAGCAACCCCTTCCTCCCCCCCACCAGACAGACTATGCTGACCCAAATGAACCCCCTGTAAACACCACACTTCCTTCCTTCCCAGGTGGTGCCACTATCAGGCTCTGGGAAAGAAAAATGATGACTGACAGCTACTGAGCACTCGCTATGCACCATAGTCTGAGTACCGTAGGCAGGAATTCATAGGGTCCTGCCAACGGCCCAGGGAGAGCCACACTGTCATTATGGTCCCGTGGTGCCTTGTACTGAGAAGGCAGCTGGGGCTCAGAGAGTTAATGATATCACCTGAGGTCACACCCAGCTAATGAATGGCTGAGCTGAGCTTTGAACTCAAGAAACCTGATACTGTCACTGTGACCAAAGGTGCCTGGGCCTCTCACTGGCAGATTAAGAAACACCCTGGCAGAGGTATCTTGTGGGTGTGAGGGAGGCCACGGGAGCACAGACTTGCCAGCAGGCTGAATGGTCCCAGAACTCACTCAGTAAGACTCTATAGATAGGAAGCCTATGGTGGGCATAAAATAAGGTCCATGGAGATGTGCCTTGGGATCCTGGACCCCATATGGGTAGACACCCCAAAGGCCTTCCCTGCCTCAGACCATGGGTGTTCACAGACACTACACTTGCCCTTCGACCTGACCTTGAAACAAGTTTGACCGCATGTTGTAGCCCAGATCATAGTAGTCTGAGAAGAAGGAGGAGATTTCTGCAGGACTCTGGGTCCTGCTGGGCCATGAGCTTGCCCTTGAAGACTTCTGTCCCTCAAGGACGTCACCAACAGTGTTTCGAGCCTGAGGGGGGAGACAGGGAGAAGAGACAGGGATGGGAAAGCAGGCCCCAGCCCCGTATCTCCCCACTAACTCCTCCTGCCCCAGACCCTGCCCTCCCCACCTCCTATCCCACCCTCAGTCCACAGCCTTCAACCAAAGCAGTGCTGAGGACCCAGAGTGGCAAAAGGTACCCCCTCTGTCTCCTCCCATCCCCCCACTTCCCACAACGGGTCAGGGGCATGAAGGATAATAATGCTTATAAAACCTCCTTCCAGCATGGAACACTTGCGAGGTACAGAATATCTTTGTAGGGTGACACTATTCTTGCCATTTTATAAATGAGGAACCTGGGCCTCAGGAGGCCAAAGATTCGCCAGGTTCACCCAGCCGCTGAGTCACAGAGCCCAGGCTAGCCTCCTACAACTGGCTTCACACACGCCAGCTCTGCTTAGTTTTCATTGAGGCCGACTCTTTCTTGGTACCAATGGGGAAACTGAGGCCCAGAAAAGTTGAGCCCAGGCTTAACTGGACAGGACACCTGGGTTTGAGTTCCAATTCTGCCATATGCCAGCTGCTGACTTTAATCTTCTGCTCCTCTACGGGTCTGCCTCAGTTTCCCTACTTATAAAATGGGGGTGGAAGGCAGAACTGGGTGGCCTTTGAAGTAGCTTTCAGCTCTGACACTTGCTGGCCTGATGACCTGTGATCTGTATTACACTTGGGCAGAAAAACCAGATCTCTTGATTCATGCTCAGGACATTGGTGGCTGAAGAGAGAAATGACATCGTCCCAAGGCCTAGAGGGGCAGTGAGAGGTAGTAACCATATGGTCAACCTTAAAATGGGACAACCTCCTCCTAGTGGGGCAGAACATTTCAGGCTGTGACCTCCCAGACTTGCTGGTGAGGGGGTGTCACCGCACTCTAAGGTGGCAAAGAGGGGGTGTCACCGCACTCTAAGGTGGCATAGTAGGAGAGATACCTGACCCACAGACTTGTGATCCTGAATCTTCCACTTTAATCAGTGTGACCCCCAGCAGATTATACACGAGGTCTTGGTTTTACCATCTATTAAAGAGGATGCGATAAGTACCACACAATGTAGTTGCTAAGAGGATTGAGATGGTGGCTTTGAAAATATGTCTCAGAATGCCATGGCAAGAAAGACACTTAGCATTTGACTAGAAATGGCAGGTGAATTTTATCTCCAATTTCTGTTTATCAGTAGTGACTGCCTAGCCTGGGATATCAGCTGGGAAAGAGCCAGCAATTGATTGGTCATGTGGGCCGTGAGTGCAGGTTAGGAGAGGTGTAGATGCACACCACATATTTGTCAGCCTCATCTAGTCCAGCTGCCTCACTTTACAGATGTAGAGACTGAGGCCCAGAGAGGGAAGTAACTTTTCTAAAGTCACTCAGCACTCAGGGGAAGGGTCAGGATTCAAACCCAGGTCTTCTGATTCCCAATAAATGCCTCCCATCCACTTACTGCAATCTCCCCTCAGGAGACTCATTCAAATGGAAAGCATTCAATTCAAACAAAAGACAGGGGTTTTTTTGAGACAGAGTCTCATTTTGTCACCCTCGGTAGAGTGCCAGTGGCATCATAGCTCACAGCAACCTCATCTCAGCCTCTGGAGTAGCTGGGACTACAGACACCCACCACAAGGCCCCACTATTTTTAGAGATGGAGTCTGGCTTTTGCTCGGTCTGGTCTCAAACCTGTGAGCACAGGCAATTCACGCACCTCGGGCCTCCAGAGTGCTAGGATTATACGCATGAGCAACTATGCCTGGCCTTCAAGCAAAAGACTTTTAACTGCAAATTCGTGAAGCGCCAGGACTCCAAACTCTGCCAACCCAGTTTGCATCTTTGCCCCACATAGCTGGGTGAATTTGGTTAACTTACTTAACCCCTCTAAGCTGTGGGCTCCTTCTCCATAAAATGATAATTTTATAGCATCTTCCGTGGAGCTGCTGGGAAGATGAATTCACATCTTCACATAGCAAGTGTTCAGTAAATCCTGCCTTCTTGTGATATTATCACAAGGTCCCCATATTCAAGAATGTGGCCCCATTGCCAGTCTCTGTGCATAGCCTTTCTGTCCCCCTTAGCCTCCTGGGCCCTGTTTTTAAACCTACCTGCTCCTCAGAAACCAGCTGGTCCACCACGTTGCTCCCATACTTGTGGCGAATATTATTGGGAATGATACTGTCTTTTTGGCTCGCAGGCATGCTCCTCTGGTCCTGGGCTCCCCCATCGGGGCCTTTATCTGACCCCTGGCATGGCTGAGCCCCCCCTTGGAAGGTGGTCCTGTTCTCTCTCAAGGAGGATCTGGAGCTCCCCTTTTGCAGGGGCCCTGGCTGTGGGTCCTTCCCCAGAGAATCCATGCTGACAACACTTGGGGGTGGGGTGTGGATCCTCTCCAAGTGACTCTGCCCCAGGGAGCTGCCTTGCCTGCTGCTTCCCCGGGGTGGGGACGTCTGTGAGGAGAGCGGGACCTGGTGCTTGAACTTGGAGGCATCCAAGGAGCTGTGGGCAGTCTTCCAGGGATCTGTGTCCTGCTGGCCCTCCTTGTTGTTCAGGAGGGCCCCGGTCAGAGGGGTTGTACCTGAATGGGACAAAGTGAGGCAGAGGTCAGGAGAGGCACAGACAAATGCAGAAGGTGGGAGGGAGAGAAGAGGGATGGAGACACAGAGCCCCAGAGACCCCAAAACAGAGAGGAACAGAGAGGGATCTCAGCAGCCAGAGACATGGGTGACACGTAGGAGACACACAAAAGGAGGAGAAGGTTCAGCCTGCAGAGCCTCCCCTGGTCAAGGTTCTTCCACATTGCTTTTGAGCAGCCCAAGGCTGTCCAGCCTTAAGGCTTAGCTGTGTGACCCTGAGCAAGGGCTTTGGCTTCTCTGTGCTTTAGTGCTTCTGGCTCCACATTTGCAAAGTTCCTTTCCCCAACTTGAAACCCCACAGCAATCAGCAGCTATGGAGGCTGGCAGAGGCCTTCCTTGGGTTGGCCAAGTCACATGCCTGGAAAGCCCTCCAGGGCTGATGGAGCCCCAGCGACCTTCCAGGCTCTCTTGTCCCCACCCCATCCTCAGGCCCCATGGGCCTCCTGCTCTCAGCCTGTCCTCTCTCCTTCTCATTCTCATGACTTCTCCTTGGCTCCAGACAGACAGAATGCCACTTCCTCCCACCCACGCCCTGCGAAATCCCTCTGCCCAGGGTTTGCCCAGGCTGGTCTGCTACCTGGAAGGCCAGCCCTCCTTTTCCCTAGGTCAAAATCCAAAATCCTACCCTTCTTCCTTCCAATAGAGCCCACTAAGAAGTTCTTCCTGCACCCACCCCAAGCTGGAGCTCAGTCAGCTCCCTCCTTCTCAACCCCCAGCATTGTCCCCAGCAAGCCACACATAGCCACACATAGCTCTCATCACCCTGAGCTTTCCCATTCTGTCATGCTGTAAGCTACAGTCACATCTCCCCTCCTCGGTGGGGGAGAAGGTCATTGAGGCAGGGTCCATGTGTGTATCAGTCCTGGGCATGACACAGCAGCCACCAGAGAGCCCTGTTCATCTAGGGAAGGTGGCAGAGTCCATCAATGCATGAGTGTGTGAGCAGGGGTAAAGGGGAGTCACACCCCATGACAGTGCATCTCACTGATGCTAAGCTGCTCCTTCCCCCCCTCCCCATTTGAACACTTCTGACACCAGGCTGTAGCTGACAATGGCCATGGCTCCTGGTCTAAGCCAGCACTGTGTTCTGTTTCTTAGTGACTCCTAAGTAACAGTGCATTTTATATCCAGGTGGATGGCGGCTTAGCACTCACATTTCATACATCACCCAAGTGGTATATAGATTCTTTTTTTCTGTGCAGGGTATAGAGGTCAAGCCAAGGGTCTCTCACAACCTGCACTGAAACTCAATCCCAGGTTACAGCTATGAATGTGTTTGGTGAGTTCTAGCTGGGTCCTGTAGTCCTCATAAGAGATACATAGTTTTGTTTCTACTTTGTTTATAAGTGAGATTAGAGTCTATGTGTTGCTTTGTAACTTGCTGTTAAAAACCACCAATCAGGCCTGGAGATTTACACAAGGCAGAGGATATTGACCCAACTTTCCTTTCAGGCCCTGCAGGATTTAGCTGCTGCCCCTCTGCTGGACATCCACATTGTTCCAGTTTAGTTTTTCAGGGAAGGATGCAGTAAGCATCAGGGCTTTCCGGCCACTGGGTTTGTATTTGACTCCTACTGGACCCTGCTGTGTGGTCACCAAGTGATGGTGCTCTGGGCAGCCCCTCTCACCCACCCCATGGGGGACTGTAGACCCTTCTCCCAGCTGGTAGGAGACAGAGAAGGCTGAGGTTTTCCTGCTCTCCTGCCACTTCCTCATCTCCACCTCCTTTTCCTGCCCCTTTGTCACCTACACAAAAGGCAGAGAAAAAAACCAGACTGTCTTCCCTCCCTTCTGGCCTGGTTCTGCCTCAACTCTCAGGCAGCCAGGTAGAGGGGTACCTCTGGGCACAGCTAGGCTGTCAGAATGGACATGGTGACCCTTCTCAAAGACTGGAGGCAGACAGCAGGGATGATACTCACCTGGCCACCCATAGCCCCTCACCCTGCTCCTGGGCAGACTGAGGCCCAGCACAGGGGTGGCTTTTCCTGGAGTCCCCCAGGATTCTGGCTCAGGACAGCTGGAGCAGCACTGCCTGTGTCTCCCTGGCTGTGCTCTGCTGTGGTTGTAATTGCTGCCCACCCCCTGCCAGCCCTTTGGGGTTATGAGCACTTTTATGGCCAAGATGTGCCCTCTGGCTCAGAGGGCCAGTATATTGACCAATTTATTGACTGAGCAAGCACCAACTGTGTGTCAGGTGCTGTGCCAGGCCATGGGGACCCAACAGGGAGATGAATAGGCCAACTCCTGTTCTACTGGAGTTGAATGTTGAATGAATGAATTGATGAATGAACAAAGGTTTTGGGTTCTTACTGCAACTCCACCCTTCCTCCATTCCATTCAGTCAGCTGGCAAGTGGGAGGCATAAATCCTGCCTCACTTGCTGTTACCAGGATCAGACGATCAGTCAACGGTTTTCTAAACTTGGCCAGGTATCAGAATTCCCTAGCACCCATTAAAAATACAGATTCCTGAGCCCCTCCCAGAGCTCCTGCATCAGAAAAGACTGGGAGTCTGAGCATTTCACAAGGTCCCCAGAGCATTCAGGTCATGGCAGAAAGCTCTGAGCAGGACTGTCATCACCCCCATCCCACCTGTCAGCCCCTGGGGACCCTCCTCTGAGCTGACCTGACCCAGTCAGTCACTCCTGCATTGAAATCCTTCCTCTTGTCCTTAAGGCCCCACAAAAGCACCAGCCTACTCCCCCTTCCAGGTCTCTTCCTTTCTGGAACACTCTCTCCTCCCCTCTTAGGGCCACACCACTTTCTGGTCTTGGCTCACTCTTGACCATGGTGACCCCCACCCATGTAGCCAGGCTCCTCGCTATTCTCCCCCAGCTCTGCCCTTCTGGTGCCCAGTCTCAGAGCAGCTGAGGATGGGGACCGTGTTGGGATCGTAATCCCCACCATGCATGGCAGGATGGGAAGAACTCAGGAACTCCTTTCCCTCCTTTTCTTTTCTATCCTCAAACAGAATGTCCCCCAAAGAAGTCAGGGTCAGCAGTGTGTCTGAGGCCAAGATGAAACTGAGGGAGAGGAGGAAGGCCCTGTGCTCTGCTGCCCTGAGGAGTCCCTCCAGAAGCCCTGGATGTACCCTCAGTGTGTCCCTGGCCAGCCCATCCTACCTGCTCGGTGGCCCAGCTCCATCAGCTCTTGCTCTGGGATAGGTAATTCCAAGCTGGGTCCTGTAGACAAAGCAGCATGTTTCACTGTCTCAGGTGACACATGATCTCTGTGAATGAGAATGAGCTGGGAGCTGAACAGGGAGGCCTGTGGCCATCTGTCCAGGGGTCCCCAGGGTACTACTCTTAGAGCTTTCTGGCTCTGTGCAGACCCAGAGAGCCCCTGCCTCACCCACCCACCACCCCTGTAGGCTCTGCCCTCTCTGGAAAGCCCTGGTCACCCCCACCATAGGTGGCTCAAAGGCCTTTCTCAAGCAGCCTTGGGACCCTGGGCTCTTCTTACACCTTGTCACCTCTTTCCCCTCCTCTCCTGTACCAGCACCACCTAGGAGCCCCCAGCAGGCCCACGGCTGGGGGGTGCTTTGTTCCTGCCCCCACATCCTGGCAACTATTTGCTTTTTTGCAAATACAATTTCTCCACCATGCTGGCTCGTTGTTCACAGTCAGAGGATGGAAGCCCCTTAGCCACCCTGCAGGGTCAAGAGCAGGACCCCATACTGTCTTCTCTCTGAGAAAAGGCCTTTGGGCCAAAGTGGAGGGCAGCTCTGGCATCTCCAAAGGCTCCACAGCTTTCCCGTTTGTGTTCTTTTCCCTCCATGATCCTTCCCTTTATTTATCAACATATTCTCTTATTTTATCCCATGTCGGTTTTCCCCAGGTTTTTGTGAATTTCACACTACAAATAAAATAAAACCACACCCTCCAAAGTCAGTGTCTTCGTATGGATCACAAGGGAGGAACAGAAGCAAGTCAGAGCTGGCAGGGATCTTTGAGGAGTGAGGCCCAGAGAGGGAGAGTGATTTGTCTGATGTTACCCAGCAAATCAGTTTCTTAGGAAGCTCAAAGCAGGGAGGAACCTGACTGATTTTATTCTCTTAAAAAATTCCCGAGCAAAGCAGCCTATTGATTTTGACACGTAATAGATGTCTGATGATCATGCAACTTTTGGTATGAGTTCTGATGATCCCTGGTACTCACACCTTGTGTAATCCCCTCCCCAAGTATGAGTTAGGGATCTAGTGACTTGCTTCTGAATAAAAAGATGTGACAAAAATGGTGGGACGTCACTTCCAGGATTATATTAGGGACTTTTGTCTTATTCATCTTCTCTGCTTTCCTTGGTTTGCTCACTCTGACCACTCTGTGGAGAGAAGCCCATGTGGTAAGGAAGTCAGGGTGGCTTCTGCCCAAAAGCTCTTAAGGGACAGAAGTGCTGCTCAAGGAACACCACCTGAGGAGCCTCATGCCCACCTGGACCTGACATGCAGGACAAGACTCTAGGTTTTAAGCTGATACTGTTACGGGATAAGACTTTGGAGATCTTGGAAAGAAACCAATGTGTTTTGCCAGTGCAAAGGATTCATATCACGGGAGACCAGAGGGCGGACAGAGTGGGCCATTGACATAGCTCTCTGTGATCCCTGCTTCCCTTGCCTTGAGTGTGCGCTGGATCTAGTGACCAATAGAATACGGCAAATGGGAGGGGTGTTGCTTTCAAGAGGAAGTTATAAAGGACCGTGACTTCTATCTTGTTCACACACTCTCTCTGGCTCTCCTTAGTTTACTTTCTCTGATGCCAGTTCACATGTCATGAGCTGCCCTATGGAGAGGCCCACATGGCAAGTAACTAAGAGTGGCCTGTAGCCAACAGCTTAGGAAGAACAGACTCCTGCCACGTGGGTGGCCTTGGAAAGAACCTTGGGATGAGACTGAAGTCCGGGTCAACATTTTGATTGAAGTCTGTGAGACTCTGAGACAGAAAACCCACCAAAGCGATAGCTATTTTCCTCCCTTGCAGAAAATGTACAATAATAAAGGTTATCATCTTAAGCCACTAAGATTTGGGGTGCTTTGTTATGCAGCAATAGATCACTAATACACACTCCTATGTCAAGCGTTCTCACATCTAGTAGATTGTATAGTCTGTCTTCACAAGGGCCTAGGAAGGTGTTTGGAGAAACTGTTAGTTTACCCTCTTTCACAGATGGAGAAAATTGGGCTCAGAAAAGAAATGGGACTTCACCCAAGTGGAACTAAAACTAAGCCATATATCTTCAAGTTCACTGAAGCTCCTTCAAGTTAGCCATCTTCTCCTTCCCCTGTGCCCCTCCCCAGCCACACACTTGATGTGCCCACAGGAGTCACCTGTCGGCCCCAATGGCACTGCCAGTCCAGAGCAGCCTGGACCAGCCTAAACAGCCGTGCAAACTCACTTCCAGTTTCTAACCTGGAGAGAAATGTCCCAAGGGATGTCGGTCGAGGAGGACAAGAAAGTAGGTCCAGTTGCAGTCTGGGCACTCTTCACTCACGAGCAACTCTGAATGGGGAAAAGAATGATGAAATTCCATGTTCTGGAAGAGCACTGGCCCACCTCATAAGTCTGCCTCACCTGTCCAATCTCTTTCATAACGTCAGAAAACATGGGAACCACGCTGGTGTATGCTGAAGCCCAGGAGTGCGGATTTGTGCAGAAAAGACCATGAAGACTGGTGAAGACCATGGCTGGTTGCTAGGATGCAGCCCTCCCACTGATGTTCATTGGAGTTGCCATGACGATCACTATACACAGAGCTCTGTTACCTCAGAGGGCTGATAGGCGCCCCCTTGGGGAAGCGAGGCCAAGAGAAGGCCAGGCCTGAGGAGGCCGAAGGGATCTTCATTCAGCCACTCAAAAATTTCTACTAAGCACTGAAATTTGCTCAGTGTGTGCCAGGCACAGAAGGCTCAGATGGAGGTTCATGGGAATACAAAAGAATAAGTAGAGAGAAGGGATAACTCTCTCCAGGGAAAAAGAGGCAGGGCTCACAGCAGGGCCATCCAAGCAGGATCTTGAAGGATGTATAGGAGCTGAGCAGTTTAGAAGGCACCGATGTATTTAAGAGCATAAGCATATTTTAACTTGTTTTACTCATAAAATCTAATGTGACTATATTAAAAAAACACACACACACACAATAATGGGACTTGTTAATTCTGAAGGAGGACAGGTATCTAAGAAAAAATTTCCACCAGGTACGGTGGCTCATGTCTGTAATCCTAGCACCCTGGGAGACTAAGGCAGGAGGATCCCTTGAGTTTGAGAGTTCAAGACTAGCCTGAGCAAGAGGGATACCCCATCTCTACTAAAAATAGAAAAAATTAGCTGGGCATTTTGATGGGAACCTATAGTCCCAGCTATTTGGGAGGCTGAGGCAGGAGGATCATGTGAACAGAGGAGTTTGATCATGTGAACAGGTTGCTGTGAGCTAAGCTGATGCCATAGCACTCTAGCCTGGGCAACCCAGTGATAACTCTTGTCTCAATAAAAAGAAAAAATTTTACTTCATAATGTGGATTTAGCCTTCTCTCATCCCCAGACCCACTTCCCTTTCCATGAGTATGTGGCATGTTCTCTGTCAATTTCCAACAGTACAATTATCTACTTACAAATTATGTATATTTTAAGGCTTTTGGTATATTTTGCCAAATTATTTTCCAAGCATCTTAATGCAAATTTAACCTCTGTGATAAATACATAAGAATATATATTTCTTTCTTTCTTTTTTTTTTTTTTTGAGACAGAGCCTCAATCTGAGCCCCTAGGTAGAGTGCCATAGCTTCACTGCTCACAGCAACCTCCAACTCCTTGGCTCAAGCAAGTCTCTTGCCTCCACCTCCCAAGTAGCTGGGACCACAGGCGCCCACCACAACGCCCGGCTATTTTTTGGTTGCAGCCATTATTGTTGTTTGGCGGGCCTGGGCTGGATTCGAACCC
>CAUYTI010153322.1:0-44177 GCA_963575145.1 Galago senegalensis
GAAAATGACATGAAGGCTGTGTTGACCAGTTTGATGGAAGTATTTCAGAATGCATGTGAAAACCCCCACAATGTACCCCAGAAGAGTATCAATGTACATAGTTAACATTCAATAAAAAAAAAAAAAAAAGAAAAAAAAATAATCTAGCCACAATTTTTAGCATTCCTTAATTTTATCTTACATTTCTCATCTCTGTATCTTTACAGTGCTGTCTCCTTCCCTAAGAATGCCTCCCATTGACTTATTCACTAGTTTAAAGTATTATTTGACCATTGTCTTTCCTTTTAGTTTTAATTGAATTATTACTTTATGATTATATGGAGAAAAACCAAATCTGGAATCATTTCCCACCCTTGAGATTGGTACCACTTAGTGGGATGAATGTATGCAATATACAAGCGTGGGAATGTTTTTCTATCTTAAGATAATTTTCTCTGGAAGGAATGAATTCAACTACATCAATCGTCTATGATTCATCAAAATTCAACTCCCACTTAGCATCTTGGTAACGTATGGTAACCTTTTTCTTGGTAAACATTGTGATTATCAAGTTTCAATTCCTGCAATGTTTCATGTTCTTCTAAAAAGACATTTTAAAGGCATAGGACGTTTTTCATTTTTGAGAACTTGTTTTTTGTTTCTTTTCACAGCATGAAAGTTTTTTGATTCTTGATTAACCACTACATGAGATATAGTTAGGAGTTTAGATGCCGATGTTAATGTTCAAATGGAGGCCATGCTTTTCTATAAAGGACACACTTTTATATTTTCCAATTTATAATTATAGATGTTGACCTCCACCATCACTTGTATTTGTAAACTAGAGTGTTTTTTGGATTGTATATAAACATCTACAGCAGAATGAGAAGGAAATGAAACTATGGGGAAGTCTAAATTGCTGATAACCTGCAGAGATTTTATTAAGGTTGGATGTGGTGGTTCATGCCTGTATTCCAACCACTCTGGGAAGCTGAGGTGAGTGGATTGCTTCAGCTCAGGAGTTCAAGACCATGCTGAGCAAGAGCAAGATGGCATCTCTACAAAAAATTAGAAAAATTAGCTGAGTGTTTTGGCATGCACCTCTAATCCAGCTACTTGGGAGGCTGAGGCAAGAGGATGGGTTGAACCCAAGAATTTGAGGTTGCTGCTAATTTTCTTTTTTTTTTTTTACAGTTTTTAGCCAGGGCTGGGTTTGAACCCACCACCTCCAGTATGTGAGGCCAGTGCCCTACTCCTTTGAGCCACAGGTGCCAACCTGCTGTTGAGTTTTGACAGTACTCTACCCATGGTGACAAAGTGAAACTGTGTCAAAAAAAAAAAAACTTTATTAAGAACTTCTGAAGCAACTACTACATTTTAGTTCCTAACCATTCTTCTACTAGGTAAGTCTAGGTTGGCCTAATCTAAATAGATGAAATTGATGGAACTTTCAAGATTCAACTTGATAGTGTAAATTTGATGCAATTTGGATACTTTTTATTTACTGAGGAACTTCCTAAAATAATTCTATTAAATTCCAAGGCATAGTAAAATAAACCATTATTCTTTTCAGGCTTGATAAAGGCAGATACCACACTATCCACCGTATGGCCCCTTACAAAGTTGTCTCTGGAGTCTTCCTCTTTACATGCCCCTGGCCCTCTGGGCAGTGATTTCCCAAATGGATTTTTTCACTAAAGGAGTGGAGGAAATATTTACAATCAATGGAATTTCCCTAACACATCTTATCAGGCCATTGTGCAGATAGTTGGCCTTAATATCAAGATACCAAGCACATCCAGTCATTTTGGAAGTCAAATTTAATGCTCTTTAGCTGATGAAAAAATAATGACTGTGGCTTCTTTTTCTTCTATTTTTCTCTCATTCTACCTTGCCCTCAAACATGCACGATGCAAATTATATTTTCATAGCCAACTTAGAAGATATGTCTATTTGCAAATAAAGCATAATTTTTTTCTCTGTGGCTAAATATGTACAATTTTAAGAACATTTGGTAGGAATGCTTAATATGAGAAATTGTAGGAAAACAGTCAAAACTCTTAAGCAACTTTTCCAGTTTATCTTTCCTATTGCCTTTAGCCACCCTCCATAAAAATTATTTTTTCTTTCTTTACCTGTCTTTCTTTCTCTTCTATTTCTTTTTTCTTTCCCTCTCTCTTTTTCTCTTTCCCTTACTTTTTTCTTTCTTCTTTTCTTATTTCTTCCTTCTTCTATTCTTTCTTTTTTCAATTATAGTCTGATTTCTCACTAGAGAGATAATTGTATTAATTGGAAATTAAGATGAAAAACATTTTGCCATGAGACTCCTCTCTTCAGTGGATAACACTAACTGCTAATGTACCAAACACGTATTAATTTGTTCCACCATAAATTTTCACCCAAGCTTTATATGTAAAATACAGATAGAATTTCCTTTCAATGGAATTTAATGAGCATTTCCTTACAGTGGTGCTACAAAAAAAGATTTCCATATTTTTGCTTGATTTTGTATTTTTTGAAGCAAATGTTAAATGATTGATCAAGAAAACAAAAACTTGGGGAGGCAACAATTAATACTTGGATAAGCAAATCCCAAAGTAAGTCTTATAATTTCAACTATATTAAACCATTATTAAGATGATCTTAATAGAAGTTAGATGACTATCATTGACTTTTTAGTTGGTCTCCCTGCTGCAACTCTTTTTTTTTCTTTTAGAGACAAAGTCTCACTTTGTCACCCTTGGTAGAGTCCTATGGAGTCACAGCTCACAGTAACCTCCAGCTCTTGGGCTTAAGCAATTCTCTTGCCTCATCCTCCTGAGTAGCTGGGACTCAAGAGCCTGCAACTCTTTTTTTTTTTTTTTTTTGGAGACAGAGTCTCACTTTGGTAGAGTGATATGGTATCATAGCTCACAACAACCTAACCTCAAACTCTTGTGCTCAAGGAATTCTCTGGCCTCAGACTTCAAAGTAGCTGGGACTACAGGCACTCACCACAATGCCCAGCTATTTTTAGAGATGGGGTATCATTCTTGCTCAGGCTAGTCTCAAACCTGTGAGCTCAGGCAATCACCTGCCTCAGCCACCCAGGATTACAGACATGAGCCACCATGCCCAGCCTCTGCTTCAATTATTGACTCCTCCAATCTTCGTACTTAGTTGAAGGGATTATTCAATTAAATCATAAAAATCAGCTGTGTCATGCTTATGCTAAGCACCATTGGATGGAGTCTTGTGTCACAGCCTACTCATTTTCCCCCAAGTCCTCTGTTTATTCTTTCCTGGGAATTGAACCACTAATATGTTCATAAATGACTAGAATAAAAGCTACATTTTCTACTTTCTCTTGAATATTCACGAGCATAAAAACCAGACTTTTATACCAACAGAACAGAGAACCCAGAAATAATACTATGGATATACAATCTATTGATCCTCAACAAGGGTGCGAAGAATACATGGGGAAAGAATAGTCTCTGCAACAAATGGCATTAGGAAAACTGGATATCTTAATAAAGAAGAATGAAATTAGACCCTCTTCTCACACTATAAACAAGAATCAAGTCTAAGTGGATTAAAGGCTTAAAACAAAATATCCAAAACTATAAAACTCCTGTAACACATAGGGGGAAAGCTTGACATTGGTCTTCTTAATGATTTTCTTTATATGACACAGAAAACACAGGCAATAACAACAACAAAAAACAAGTAAAACTACATTATACTAAAATGCATCTGTATAGCAAAGGAAACAATCAACAAAGGGAAAAGACGATCTACAGAATGAGAGAAAATATTTGCAAAGCATATATCCGTCCAATAATGGACCAATCTCCAAATATATTAGAAACTTCAAAATTCATTATGAGAAGAAAAATGGCAAAGAACTTGGATAAACATTTCTCCAAAAATGGTCAACAAGTATATGGAAAGGTATTCAGTACTGATCATAAGAAAAAAACAAATCACCTCATATCACATATGATAGCTCTTGAAAGAAAGAAAGAAAGGAAAGAAAGAAAACAGTTGTTGCTAAGGATTTGAAAACAATATTGGAATTATTATACACTATTCTTGAAAATAGACATGTTGCAGCCCTTATGGAAAGCAGTATGCAAGTTCCTCAAAAAAAATTAAAAATAGAACTACCATATGATCCAGCAATCCTACTTTTGAATATATTGCTAAAGGAATTGAAATTAGAATCTAAGTATTATTCACAATAGTCAAGATTTGGAAACAGCCTAAATGTCCACCAATAGATGAATTGGTAAAGAAAATGTGATATAGCCATACTATGGCATATTATTCAGCTTTAGAAAAGACAAAAATCACACAAAAGGTAAGAACATGGGTGAACCTGTTATGCTAGCGAGTAGCAGAAAGATAAATACTGCATGAGACTATGATTCTATTTAGATGAGACATCTGACCTCCCATAATAGTCAATCTCATAGAAACAGTGTGTAGAATGGGGATTTCCAGAATCTAGGGGGAGGCAGAAATAGAAGCTTGCTGTTAAAAAGGACAAAGTTTCCATTCTGAAATATGAGTAAGTCCTAAAGACATACTATGCAACATTATAGTTGACAATCCTGTGTTGTACACTTTTAAATTTAAGAAATTATTCCTACTACAATAAAAATAAATATTAAAACTAAATAAATAAACTTTGTTTTCTCTTTAGACAATCATACTTATTTTTAAACTAAGTTTAATGTTTTAAACTACCATTTTTATATTTAGGACAAAGGTTTTCATCTACTTCTATTCAGGAAAATTTGGAGCACAACTCAAGTAGAATTAGAATGTAATTGGGTCATTGTTTGAGGAATATCAGGAGTTTTAAAAGCATAATTTTTTATTTGTTACATAGTAGTTTAATGCTTTTTCTACTTTCCACCTTGGAAAAGCAAACAGTCTGGCTCACGGTGTCATCAGGCAGGAGTTGGTCTCACTTGTAAACATATATTGCTGAATGCTATTGCTAGCCACAAACTGTCCCCTGCCACTGCAAATCATTACAAACCCTGAATAATCTCTCTTATCTCCTGTTCCACATTGTGGCTACTATAGTGGCTTCAGAACACTTATTCAACAAACAAATATACGAACAAATGTAGTTAACAATGGGATGGTAACATGAATACAAATATTTACTCTGGTGTTTTGTGTACATAGATATATTTGTCCAAGTGTGCAAGGTTTTAATTCAAACTTTGTAATCTATTTACAAGATTAAATAACCTTTTATCTAACATAAAATGGCTATCGTAGCTATGATTAGATGGACTGAGAGATTTAATATGTAATATTTCTTTTGTAGGTAGCTGCAATAATACAGAATTAAAATGCTTATGTTGAAAGGATCTTGGTCAAGTTTATACATATATATTGTCAATCATTCCCATGAGGTGGAATTTTTAAACACATCATTTAAATATAAATAATAAACTTATTATTATTATTTTCTTTATTTTAAGCAAGTAATAACTAGTGAAATGTTATAATCTGAACATATAGGCTTATAATTGATCCTACACTTTGTTTTTTACACCAATAGTTTTAGTTGATTTTTAGGTTGATATTCTACCTGAACTAATAATTAAAAAGTAAAAAATCACTACCATATTCTTTTCTAATACTAATCATTTAATGCTTAGACTACTCAACTGATTCAAACTTTCTTAAATATTCTGTTTTGAAAAAACTACAGACAGGTAGGAAGTTGCAAAATTAATATAGATAGGTCACATTTACCCTTAATTTAGTTTCTCCCAATGGCTACATCTTAAGTAATTAGAGCACAATCTCCAAAGAAGGAAATTGACATTGGTATAATATTTGTGTGGAGTTTTTTTTTTCTTCTTATTACATGGTGGATACACATAACCCCACCAAGATACGAAACCAAATCATCACCACAAAGATCTCCCCTTTATAGTATATCCATTTCTGTTTCCCCTCAGCATTCCTGACCCCTGGCTACCATAAATTTGTTCTCCATTTTTATAATTTTAACATTTCAAGAATGTAACATCGTTAGGTCTGGAGGAGGATAAATTGATGGCAAGGAAGAGGCTAAGAGTGGAGAGCAGGAATCAAAGTGTAGCTAGGAACCAAATTCCAAATAGGAACGGTTTCCCTACGGAAACATATATGGTAAAGAGTTTCTAGTGCCCATTTACTGAACCAGGACTTATTAGTATCTAATTAGCATAGCATGGATGGAGCTTTTGTGAAGGATTCTGGGGAAGACACATATAAAAAAGGATACTTATGCCCATATGGCCAACCTTTTAGATAACCCATTACATAACCCCAACCTGTCAATCACCCCTGAAGGCGGGAAGTGGCAACCAGTCCTGCCTGGAGAAAGGCGGGACAAAAGGTGAGCATGTGACAGACAGCGCATGCTCAGACTTCACAGGCTTTCTTTGCTGGTGGAGATGGACCATTCCTCTCTCTCTGGAATGTATTTCCAGTTTGTGTCACTTTGAGAAGCTTCCTTGTTTGCTTTGTAGAGTTTCGTTCTTTTTCCTATAAAGAAAAATGATTTGGTGATCACTCGGTCATCAGCTTAGCTTGATTATTCAACACTCATTCTTGGTGCCGAGGAACCAGAGGACCAGGGAACATTCAGACAAACTTAACATTTGGTGCCAAAACCCAGGACCTCCTCTCACTTCCAGAACCCTTCCAACCCCGGTAAGGTAAGATGATGGAGTTACCTGCGTGTGTTAGAGACTGCTTGTTTATGTTGCCCTACTTGCCCACAATTGGTCCCCTGAGTTTTCAGAATCTCTGTGAAAGAACAGTTTTGCTGACAGGCTAACAAGAAAGATAAATTTCTAACTGGAAGCCAAGGAGTAAATGTACCCCGCCTCTGAGGTATATAATCTGACTATCATTCTGCAGAGATGTTTGCCCAGCAATTAAAAGAAGCAGAGCATACAAGGTGTGACTCTTTATTAACATTCCCCAGAGCTGGTAGAAGTCTCTGGAAAGGGGCTCAGAAAAGGCTAGACCAGGTAAAGGTCTGTCAGCAAAAATTAACAAAAAGGTTTTCTTGAGTATTGTTTAAGCATCCTTAAAAAGGTTCCTGAGCAGACAGTGTAAGTACGAACTCCCTACTTTAGTAAGAAGAGAACATACTAAACGCCTCCTACTATCAAGAAGAAAGAAGAAACTAATTTCTGTTATCAGTCTGCCATGTGAGGAACAAAAAGCCAACACAGCAGCTTCACAGCCATTTTTGTTATCAGGATGTTTAATCAGACCAAAAAGGGGGCATTTTTGCCTTTTAAAAACACTGGCTACTTTTTCTGAACCTCTGGGCACTTCCTTCCTTCTTGCCCTAGCCACTCTTTTCCCCTCTTTTTTTGATCTCTTTTCTCTCTTCCTTGGGAAAATAAACTTTGAGAATTCTTTCTCCTCTCACCCTGAGCACCTAGTAAATTTCTTCCCTCTCCCTCCGTTTCTCCCCCTATCTCCATCCTCAGAGGGGAAGGTAAATTGTAAGCCCCTTTGTATGCCACAACTTTTCTAATAAAGTTTTTGCTCACTCCCTGTCTAGTGTTTCACAGACACTCTAGTCCTACTAGGAACGCTGTACTCTGGATGTTGCAACGCTGTGTCCATGTGTTCTGTTTTATCTTTGCTGGCCTGTGGCTTTCTCAGTTCCACAAACCTGAACTTTGCAAGTTTTGGTCACTAGTGACTTTCTTAGAGGAAAAAGAAGGGTGGAACCCTCGTACTTGTTAGTTCTCTGTCAGGCTCAGCGCCTTTCCTAACCCCTGAGTCTAAAGCCTGTTCTGGGAGCCTGTGGGAGCAACAGGCATCTGGGGGACGCCTCACTGGGGTCCCTCCTCAGCAACGGGAATGAATAAATAAGGGTCTAAAAAAAGAGCTTATTTTCTTTTGTGTCTCATGACTGGAATTTGGAGAAAAATTAAATCTGTTTGTGTGATTTTTTTGATAAGTAGGACTAATTGTTGGTTTGGTGAGAACTGCTACGTCTTCTGAGTTATTGGTGAAAATGCTGACGTGTTTAACATTGGGGGTTTTATTAGGGAGAACTTCTGGTTTTCACAGGCTACAGAAGAATAAATTAGATAAACATCAATACATGTTTGTTATGGACAGTTTGAGTTTCCTATTTTCTAGGGTTTTTGCTGAAATTTAAAGTTCCAAAGGATGGAAAATCTGATCAAGGCATGTGGTTCTGTATATGGGGTGTACCAAGGAGTAGGATGTGTCGTGAAAGACATGTAAAATGTGTTCTTATTGAGAAAATATATGTATAATTTTATTTAAATCAGAGATTGTTTTAAAGTTGAGTCAAAGTATGGATTTGGAGGTAAAAGTCGAGATAAAAAGACAACTAATGAGGTAGAAAGAGAAGTGAGGATGGAAATTTATTGTTGATAAAAAGATTGAACAGGGAGGAATGGTTTTGTACCTCTGGTTTAAAGGAAGGGAAATGTGGGGCAAAAACAAAGTCCACGTGTGTCACCGAAGGTCTGTGTAAGTCAAGAGAAGGTTTGTAAAAGGGATTTAGAAGGAATATTGTAAAGTGGTTAGAATGGCTTTAAATAAAAAGACAATTCCTGCTGGATAAATGCTCAATCTCTCTTCTGCCTGCTTCAAAGCTGTAATGACTAAGTTGCTGTCTCAGAAAAAAGGAAAAGGGCTCTCAGCATCTTTTCCTGCATCCCTTTTCCTGTGGTTACTAGTGAAGCCCAGGATACAGTGGGAGGCTGTGTGAGCTTTGACCAAGGAGGAGGTGAATGCTAAAGGGTGGCATCCAGGGGTAAGTGAGCACCAGGCTCAGAATGGAAAAGGAAGATGGTGGTGACAGGCACATGCTTGTTTAGTAAGGGCAAGTTGTGCTGTCTCCAGTTCCTGATATCTACCTTGCGTTTTCAGAGGAAAATATGGGGCAGGAAGCTCCAGCCACGTGATATATAGTATATGGAATCACAATAGGGAATTCCTTCACAATGTGTGGGAGGGACCCCTACGCAGATGGCACCAGGCCAGCATGATGGGGTTGATCTGATGGAATGGGGGACATCCTTCTTCAACAGGCCCTCTACCCCTCTTTTATTTTTTTTCTATAGGAAACCATGGAAGATAGTGCTTTAATTCCTATGAATTCAACCCTAGCATGCTTGTTGAAAAATTTGAAAATCTAGGGTTTTTGCTGAAAACCCTTAGATTCAATAGGTTTCAAAAACAGAAACATGCATTCTTTTGCAACACACCATGGCCCCAATACCAAGTGCTAGATGGAAAAACCCTGCTCATGAATTGAAGTCATAACTACACAGAGACCTCTTTTGTACAGAGAAGTGGAAGACGTGAAAGGTTCCCTATGATAAATAAAAGTTTAGGCTTTCATTTATCTGAGGAACAACCCCAATACTGTGAATTTTGTATGGAAAACATCAAGTCAAAGGGACAGGGAAAGGTCAGAATGTGTCTTTGACTCCAGAAAAACCTCAAGCTTTAGGAAAGAAATCAGTTAAAGATGTCACGGGCTGTGGCTGTTACTTCAGCCCCAAAGGACCCTCAAACCCTCAGTTTCTCCTCTTTAACTTTTCTGAACTCTAACTTGCCTCTGATATGTCCTCTGCAGGAAGTACCAGGCCCCACAGGACAGTCAGTGAGGGTCCATACTCTATTCTCAGTGAAGGATCTCAAAACCTAAAACTCCAGAAGTTGCCACTGGGACTCCAGGCAGACACAGCTCAGCTGCTGGTGGTGGCCTCCACTGTCTACAACAACCAAGATTTGGAAGTAACTCCAAGGGACTGCCAAAAGTCCAAATTATTAAGGGAAGCTGTTGCCACAGTGGCTCCCCTGACCACTCTGAAGGGATCTGAGAATGGTGCCAGAACCTGCTGCTGGTGTAGAAAACCTGGACACTGTCAGAGGGAATGTCAAGCTCTCCCCAGAGGGATAAGAGGGGGGCAGGGACAGTCATGAAGCCCCGGAATCCCTGTCCCAACTATAGAAACCATAGGGAGTTGCTGAGGAGACCAAACCCTGATGGCCATGGTCATAGATGATCAAGCGTAAAGGTGCCTGGGTTCAACATAGGCTCCTGCTTATACCATCCAGATTACACATGAAAAACCTTGGATGCGGTCAGTAAGCAAATACATTTTTTGATTGACATGGAGCCACCTATTCTTAAAAACCTGTGGTGGGCCTCTGTCATCCTCTGGTGTGGTTGTAGGTATTGACGGATGCCCCACCAAAAGGTATAATACTCTTGCTTTATTATGTAGCTTAGAAGGAATATTAGTAACTCACCATTTTCTTCCTATCCCTAAAGTTCTAATTTATTAGGAAGAGACTTTTATAGTCAAACTGGGACTCTGATTACAACCTTCACACCATTATGTTGCTATATAACCCTTGAGATAATTGTAATAGGGAACAAAAATTACCTGCAGAAAAAAAAAATTACCTACAGGCCTAGAACATGTAGACTTGTGGGCTGGACTGACAAGAAACAAGGGAAGACTATGAGGGTTCTTCTAATAAAGATGACCTTCAAACCAGAAATTTCCTTTCCCCATAAGAGACAATACCCATTATCCCCAAAAGTATGACAAGGAATTATCCCAATAATACAATTGCTGGAGGTTGGGATGTTGGTAGAATGTTCATCCCCTTATAATACTCTCACCCTGGAAGAAACCCAATGAGAAATGTAGGGTTATCCAAGACTTAAGAAACATTAATGAGACAATAATTCCCTTCCATTGGGTGGTCCCAAATCCATATACAATTATTATCCAGATTCCACCAGCAACAGCATCTTTTTCAGTTATACAAACTAGTCAATCCATTAAATTAGGGCAGTAGTCCTTATATTCTCTAGCAAACGTTGTCCTTGGTCACCACCTAACTTTGGATTCCATTCTAATAGAAAGGGAGGTGTCTGTGCAATTAAAGTTGCCACTTGTTCCATGTATATAAATTCTTCAGGAGAAATTGAGATGAGAACTAAGATAACCTTAGACAAAGCTACCTGACTAAGTAAAAATTTATTCCCTACCTCTGTAACAATTTGAGACCAAATAAAGGACTACCTTTCTTCCCTGTCATGGTTACTTCCTTTTGTGGGACCATTAATTTTAATAATTCTTGTCCTAATGTTGTCTTTGTAACCTCCTGGTTAAGTTTGTGTCTTCTGGACTCTAGCAGTTCCATATGGAGCTTATGTTAGCCTGAGGATTCCATCCTATTCCTGGGTAAGAACCCATTGGACTTGTCCCTCCAATGCCCTCTGAGCCACTGGACCTCACTTTATGAACCTTTCATCTTTGACCAAACTTCCTATAGAGACCATGGAGCTTGAGGAATCCTGCACCCTTGTTCCACTTGAAGCAGCTACAGACGATGGACGTTTGCCCTTAATCTCCCCAAACTTTCAGGCTCCATGTCTCTTGGGGGAATATTTGGCCAAGTGTAAAGAGGTGGCAAAGAAGGGGTAAAGGGTGGAAAGCAGGAACCAATTTGTAGCTAGGAACCTAACTGTGGAAAGGAACTGTTCCCTAATGGGAACATGCACAGTAGATTTCTTAGTGACCTTTAACTGATGTAGCATAGCATTGGAGGAGCAAAAGCGAAGGATTCTGGGGAGGACTCATGCATAGAAAAGGAACCTGGCATATAACCAACCTTTTATGTAACCTGTTTTGTAACTCTAACCTGTCAATCACCCCCAAAGGCAGGAAATGATAACCAATCCTGTCAGGAGAAAGGCAGAATCAGCTAATGAGCACATAAAAGGCAGTGTGTGCTCAGACTTCAGGGTCTTTCTCCACTCTCTGGAACATATTTTCACTTCATGTCACTTTGTGAAGCTTCCTTCTCTACTTTCACTTCCTTTTCCTATAATAATCTTTCCTTTTCCTGTAATAATCTGTTTGTGTTGGATTCTCGGTATCTGTGATCACTCCATCATTGGCTTGATTTTGTACCAGTACTCATTCTTTACACTGGAAACATCCAGAAAGACCTAACAATATAAATGGAATACTATCTCTTGAGTTTTTTTCACTTAGCAGAAGGTCTTTGAAATCCACTGTTGCATATTTCAATAGTTTGCTTCTTTTATTGCTGAGTAATACTCCATGGTATGGAGATAAGCACAATTTGCTAAAATATTCTAAGATACTTTGTTTGCTTCCAGGTTTGGACTTGTATATCCAAAGCTGCAATGAACAATCACAAATAGTTTTGTTTTTTGTTGTTGTTGCTGAGAGGAAGAAAAGACAAACCACACACTGGGAGAAAATATTTGCAAACGACAAGTATCTCACAAAGCACTCATTTAGAATACATAAAGAACTCTGAAACTCACCAGCAAGAGCAAAGCAAGCAATCCAACTAGAAAACGAGCAAAAGCCCTGAAGAGACATTTCCCTCAGAGGATGCATGGGTAGCAACATCACCGGCCATTAAAAAAATGGAAATTAAGATCGCAATGAGATGTCACCACATATGAGAATCGCTAAAATGAAAAATACAATACTAAACACTGATAAGGATGCACAGAACTCAAGTTTCACACATTGCTTGTGGAAATGTACAGACCCCCTGAAAGGTAGCAGTTTCATTTTTTTGGTTTTGGTTTTGTTTTTTTTGAAGTCTATAGAACTGACACAAGTTTAGCAGTTTCTTAAAATAATAAACATTTATTTACCATATGACAAGCAATCTCACACCTGGGCATTTATCTAGATTTCTGACCTTCCAATCATTGACTTTTAATCCAATTATAGTAAAATACAATTACTATAAATTGTAATTTAAAATTTAAAATTGTTTGTTAAATTTGCCTCACATGGCTTAGAATATAAATAGTTCTTTCTTAGCCATTAATAATTTTAACACATATTTAATTGTCCTGGTTAAGTAAGAGTCAAATATAATACATAGTGAAATATTCTAGAATCTTCTCTAATTTTTTTTTTAATTTTTCCCTTGACTCTTAGAATTGTTAAACTGGACTATTGGGAATATTGATTGTCTTTTGTATCAGCAGACATTTACATAGAATGGAAACTTTGGAATCTTCTATAACCATTTTTATTGATGCAATCTAAACTGACACTACAAGTTTTACAATATTTACCCAAAACAACAAGCAAATATGTCCTATGCATCAATTTCATTATAAATGTCCACTTTTATCAAGGCCATAATGGCTTTTTAAAATATCAAATAAATTTGGGGACATTTTAAAAATTCCTTTCCGAATGATTTCTGATTTGATGAGTCAAAATAAGTCCCAGTTCTGGATATGCATTTTTGTGGAGCATGAGAAGGATAAATGTTTTATGAGCAAATGCAGATAAAATAATGAACTTTTTCTATCACTGTCTTTATAGTCACTTTTAAAACAGTATCAAAAGTTAAAAATTTGAGAATCTATTTTCCAATTCTTTACTTATAATTCAAAATGTAAATGTTATTGAATTAAGTTGCATATTAGATATAACTTTTGAGATACACCCAATAGAAAAGCTTTTTTAAAACATTTTCTGTACAGACATTTTCTATGTTGCTTCCGCATTACAGAAAGGCATGGACGAGATGTAGGCATGAATGCCAAAGAAGGAAAATATTACAGCCACTGGGAAAAAATGTGACAATAAATCCTTGGTCTTTGATTTAAAGAAAAACAGATTATGGTCACATTTCTATCTTAAAAATTACAGAAGCAGTTAATGTCATGTTTTCTTATTCTTTTTATAGTATTAAATAGCATTTGTTTATCAAATAGACTTCAGAAAAATAAGAATTTGTGCTAAGTTATTTGCTGAAGTCAATTGAAACTTAAATAGCAAAATAAGTTGTTAGGAATAAAGTTTTTTAAACATAATAATACCAAAACAATATACAGATTTTAACCAATACCCTAAGTGGGATTCCTTAGCATTTTCTGATTGGGGTAATGAAGGGGTAATCAATGTTATAGCTTAAATATAGCTTGAAAGTAATTTTGACAATGTTATTCATGAATGATATGCACTGATTTCATAAGCAAATTTCATTGTATAAATCAAGCACAATCAAGCATTCCTGGTTCATTAAGAATCACAGGCATTATTATTATGACATGCTAATCAGAAGATACACAAGCCCACAGAATTCTTTAGTGTTCTACAGGCCAGCCAAAACATGACCTTCTTCACCAGCTTCTTTTACAATTTATGAATCATACTTTTGAATGCCAGTAAATCTTAATCCTATTAGATCATAATAGATACTTTGGGTATTAAAGTGATAAAACTTGACGCTTCCTAAATTATCTCATTATAGACACTTGTCTATAGTGAAAGTCATAAACAGCTATTTCTTACATATATTAAAAATGGCTGTTTCTTGTTTATTTCTTGGTTTATCTGTTTATTATTCCAGCTTGCTGCAGATGTCACTGCTGTGTCTAGGGTGGACCATCCATAAAGCACTTAGTTCTTCCCACGGCCTAAGTGTGATATCTGCCTGGCGTCCTGATGAAATCATAAATAGCACCATCTTTTGTTTTTAGTGTTTAGACGATGAATTTTATCATCACTCTAAATTAGAAAAAATTAAAAACATAAGAAAAAAAAGAGCCCTAGAACAAATGTGTATTGACCAGCACCACTGCAGAAGTGCCAACGCATACGTCCCATAAAGCTTGAGAATAGGATAATAGAACTCATGATACAACTGACCTGCTAAAGGAATTAATTTACATAAAAAGTATATTTCATAGATAATAGCCTCACTTTTTAAGAAGCATGTAATTAACAGGCCAAAGCTGTTGGCTCCTCTGCTCTGGAGTCAGACTCCTTGCATTGCAATCCCAGCTCTGAACACTTATAGGCAAGGTGACTCTAGGCAGTTTACTTCATCTCTCTAAGCTTGCGTTTCCTCATCTATAAAACAGTAGCTGATACCTCTTTTAGTATGGGAGGACGTGGGGTTTGAATGAGATAAAACATTTCAAAGCATTTGCACAGTGCCCATCACGTTACGCACTCAAGAAATGCCTATCATTGTTATTTAATAATATGACATATCCATAATGAAAAGCTCCATTGGTAAAGAGTACAACAGTGCCCTTCTAGATACAATACAAATATATTCCTAATATCATACAAAACAAGTGCACGTAATTCCAGTTTCTTCCCTCAACTCTAGGATCAGTTTATTATGGTTAATTAATCAAAATCAAAGCAGATACATATATCTTAAGATTCTGAATAAGTCCTCTATTTTCTATTCATTTAATAAGTATTTATTCAGAGCATGGAACAAGTAGGTCATTGTGACTTTTAATTAGTATGGGACTACATACTTGAACTTATTCCCATCTAAAGATGAACAATGGCAATTCTGATTCTTTGCATAGACTTATCTATTTAGAGAAGATTTATTTTTCTATTGAGAAGTATAGTGGATATTCAGTAAATCATTTTGCATAGACCTACTAAAACGCCTCAAAGACGAAGACCTGGGGAATAAGTAAGCAGAAATGACATTTTTTAAAAAAAGAATCTAGCAAAAGATAATGCTTCCAGCGATTAAAACAAATCAATAAAACTTTTTAAAAAATTGTTTCTTTCAATTTTGAATTAGATTCTGCGATAGTCTAAGGTCTAATGAGGTACTGCCAGGATGAAGTAGAATGAGAAGGTTAACAGCAGGGGCCCACGTACCAGCTCTCTACCGTACCATTCAAAGGAGTACAATTTTTAAAATTCCTTATGTCTAAATTAATGTGTTATCTTTTTGAGATACAGGATAAATATAGGGTTTACATTTGTACTTTGTCCATGAAACATGAAGAACAAACAGTTGAAAGCAACAGCCTCTATATAATAGTTTAGAAATTAGAACTCCCTTTGTTCACAAGACAGTAATACATTATTTAAGAAAAATCTGATGGGAACTTTGTTCTGTGTTTTTCAAAGTAATATCAGCAAACATTGAAGTTATACAAACTATTTTCCTCTGTTGAAATATTCTTTTCAATTCTGATTTTCACAATTTATTCTCAAAATAAGTTCAAATTTATGAAATTGAATTTGTATTTTTACTTTCATCCACTCAACACACATCTCAAGACATCTCTACTACACCTTCTCTGTGGTAGGTACAGGGCACAGATATAGAAGGCCCAGATATAGAAGGAGAGCCCAACAAATGTATAATACAAGGTAATAAACACAGAGAAATGTGGAGTCATTTGAGCACAAAAAATGGCATGTGACCCACTGAGTATGAGTATGAGCCCACTGAGGGCTCTTCAGGAAACATCAGATGAAAGCCTTAAAAGCTGACCTCCAGTTAGTCCAGCAGGAAGAAGTGTGGGGAGAACATTCTGGGCCAAATCTCTATGTGCCAAGACTGGTTTAAGATCCTAAAGTGAGATTAGTGATTTGGAGAATTCCAGTACGCATCCTTCTGGAAATGGCAAAGGTGACCCTGCAGATATCTAACTTGTCACGTTAAGCTGCACAGTGAGATCTGTGTTTTAGAAAGAGGACTTCGAAAGCCATGCAAAAGATGGATTGATAGAAGAGACTGAAGTAGGACAATCAAGGAATTAACTGTTACAGCTGCCGAGGGCAGGGCGGCCGAGGGCAGGGCGGCAGAGGGCAGGGCAGCAGAGGCAGTGAAGTGATTTTTGAACTCTTCAGAAGGTCATAGGAACAGGATCCCTAACCAGTAAGTACTAGTTAATACAAGAGAAGAAAGGATCACAATGAGTTCTAGATATGGGCCAAATAACTAGATGCTGGGGGAAAAGAAAAAGACTGCAAAAGAAGATTTATACTTTAGCATGAACTGAATGTGAAAGTATCTGGGAATTTTATGACAGCATTAAGTCTGCTCATTATGCTGAAAAACCCTGTTAGCTGGAAAGATTAAGAGAATTTCCCAAGGTGCCTAATATATAAACTTGGAGTAATTTTCCTGCTTCAGCTTTTCTACTCCTTAGAATTTGTCGTCAATTTATAATTGGTCATTATTAGTTAATCCACTTATCATCTTCATGAGGTTAGTTAATGGAAGCAGTCCATTTTTAATTTAACAGCGGTAATTTTCCAGAAATCCTCCAGAGAGACTCTGAAAAGCCAAAACCAACTTTAATTTTGGAGTACTTTTTCCTGCTTAAAGTTACCGAAATAAATTGTCTTTGCTAGAAAAAGTAAATAGCAACAACTGCCACTTAAAAATTCAATTTGCTGCATAAATATTTCAGGCTATTTTACCTTTGGGCAGTAATTTTTCTTAGGTGAAAACTATTTTAGCCTAAATAGTCAGTGGTGGCAAGATGGAAGGATACATACCACAAACGAGCTTCTTTTTTTAGGGAGTATTTTCCACATACTCCGTTACACACATACTGCTTTGCTGTATTGACTTAGTCAAATAGCAGGTTGACTAATGTTTCACTGAATTCAAATTATTTAGATGAATTAAGCTAACTGATTGGTCACTGGCTATCACCCAAAATAATGTTATCCAGATAATAATAAATTAAACTGAAATAAACATATAGCTCTGAGAGACAATGAAATGAAGTCGGGTGTTTCTTAAGAGTATGTTCTAGTTTAGTAAAGTTGAGTGTGCAGCTAATATGCTTTACAACAAAATGCTGCGTTTTGTGACAGCAATAAAGTAGTGAGCAGTTTCCAAGTCACTACCTTACATTATTTGTACTAGTGATATTGATAAACACTAATTAAAATGTAATATGATTTTCACTACCATAATGTTACCTGAATTAGCCCATACATGGTATAAATTTCCATAAAATGTTTCTTTTGAAATCATTGAATTCCTCTTCCCCATGTTCCCAGGCCTAGCCACCAAGAATCGGGGGTTCCTCGCCACCATCTCGAGCTCTTCCCTCTTTGCTTCTGATTGTTTTAACTGTTGCCCCTCAAGCAACACTGGACCCACCAGCACCAAGGACACCCATCAGTTCCACATCATGGCCTTTGATCTCATCTAAGATCCTGTAGCATCAATTTCATTACATTCAAAGCCACCAGTAATTTTTCGCATCTATTCAGATTTTATTTCATTTTATTTTAGTGAGTTTATAAGATATTTCAGTTGTATGTGCAATGCAAACTAAGTATCTCATTTTGGAACTTAAGTGTAAGGCAGTCAAAACAAATTTCTTTAGCACTTCTAGATTTTAGTCAAAGCAATCATTATTGTAAATCACTAATAATACGTTTTTACAAATAGCCATGAATACCTGGAAAACAGGTATCAAATAAAAAGATACCAGAAAACCGTGAACCACAAAAGCATCAATGCAGCATGGTTGCATCAGGACAATGTGGGCCTGGACCCTCAAACATCAATACCAGGTACCTTAAGAGGTCCAAAACCCACAGATAAAAAACAATGCTATGCTTTCAGAAGCACTTTAGTCTGGTGTGGGAAAGCAGTGGTTATAAGTGGATTAAACACTGGACATTTTGCTTATCTAGTGACAGAGCTTTGGGGCAAGCATATGGTTTTATTTTCTTGCCTTATGCAAACAATTCTGAATAAGAAGTTTGTTTTGCTGTGGAGACTGTAGAGAAACCATCACAAGCAGAGGCAGAAAGCATTTATTCCCTACTGAAGATATACTTTTTTCAATATCACAGAAGAATTCACCTTACATGAAAATTGTTACAAATACTTCTGTACACAGAAAGCATGATTGGAGAAAAACTTTTAAAAACAAATGGAAAGAGTATTCTCTGTAATGAATTCTTTGGTTACAAACAGGTCTTGAGTGACGTTGGTCCTCTGAACTAGTAAGTGATTTTGCTGGTATATATTCTCTGTGTTCCTTGAAGACCATAATAAAAGTAATTACCCTGGGTTATAGTTTATAGAGCATATTTACTGCAATTTACCCTGCATTAATATCAAACAATGAGAGAATAAAAATATATCTTTAGATCTGAGATAGCATATATTATTTACGAAACTACTGCTGAGCATGATGCAAAGTTTTCATCCTTTTAAAAATAAAAACTCAGATGCTCTGAACAAGAAAGATAAACAAAGCTGAAATACAAATTCTTTGGACTTCTCCCCGTGGTCCTTGACTTGTGGCTTTGCATTCACTGGCCTGCAGGCTCCTGAGTTAAATAAAGCATAATGAAATATCATTAGTATTCCTGGATATCCTATAATTACTACTCAAGCGAAGCAAAATTGCTGGGAAGTCAGGGAGCTAACCTACTGGCCAAAACAAAGAGCTCCTACTGTAATAAACTAAGGAATACTTAAGGATAAACTAGGAAACTTAACTTAGTCAGTAAAGGAAATTAGCTGATGTGAATTAGTTCATCATACCAACTATACAGGAAGATATGGGAATGAAATGACAGGAAGATCAAGAAACCTTTAGAGGAAAATAAAGCTACATGAAAAATTACAAAAAAGAGCTGGTCCGTGGTGATAAAAGAAAAAAATACGTGTATAGAGACAGTGCAATAGACTTATTTTCGATTGCCAGCTCCACGTTCTCTGGTAGAAAGGATAATACTTATCTGTACATAACTACACAAGCACATAGTAAATGATTAGGTCGTTTATGACACTAAAAGAAAAAAAGTAGCTGGATTAACAAACTGTGAATATCATTCAGAACTTACAGTTTTTCTGAGCCTTGGAGCATTATTTTCTACACCATTAGTATCATCTGATTTCCTGGATTGAAAACAAAAAGGGAAAAACCACTAGAGTTTACATTGCATCACATAAAGTCAGTATACTATTTATATCATGGCTAGTAGGTTAAAATATCAGATGTCAATGAGGACTGAATTCAGTCTTCCTAAAAGTGTTTTACTCTAAGTACCTGAGTCATTATGAAAGTTTTGAGATACACAAAAATCCAGAAATGTAAAATCTGTGTGGACGGAAACAAATGAAGCCCTCCTAGCAACACGGATAAGCCCAGCAAGTTGAAATTGGCATCAATGAGTCAGAAAGGACCCTGTGAACTGTGTTTCTTGGAAATAAAATAATGGACCAGCACACATACAGTCTGTCTCAAAACTTTCATAGTGGCCTACATATTGATTTTATTTTTATTCCATTCCTTGAAAAGGAGCCGTTGCCACAGATATTAAGGTGACAAAGGCTTATTTATTTTATACACAGGGAAAATTGCTTCTTCCGAAGGATGAGTGGTAGACTGTGCCTATTACCACAACTATATGTTGCTTTGAAACATGCAAGGTGATAGTCAAATAGGAGCTCAGCCAACACGTGTGATTTTGGTTCTGTAAATTGATAAGTTTATTACATTGAATTAGAGGTTAACCATGGTTCTTTATCCACCCAATCAATGTTCATTAGAGCAAGATTATCTATATAGACCTCAGATTCTTGGAAATGACTAAAACTAGCAATGACTATACATAATGAATGTCCTGCCAGTGTCTTAGGGGCACATTCAGGCTCTTTAAGTCATTGCCACTAGATAATAAATTGAACCACCCCATTAATTATGTCAAAATTGGGTTGGGAGGGTGTGGATCCTTATAGGCAAGATTATGTAGATCAAATAATTGAATAGATCCTCACTGAACTCCCTTGAATTGACCAACTTGTTTTGATATTATATGTTTACTGCTATTTTTTAATTCATTTTCAACAAGAAACTCACATGAATCATATATATTCATACATAAACTTATATATAAACATTCCTTATAATATAGTTTAATATACTAAAATATTTTTTACCCCAAATAATTGATCTCCTAACTAAAACTTCTTCTTTTTTTTTTTTTTGAAACACAGTCTTATTATGTTGCGCTCAGTAGAGTGCTATGATATCACAGCTCACAGCAACCTTCAACTCTTGGGCTTAAGATTCTCTTGGCTCAGCCTCACAAGTAGCTAGAACTATAGGAACCCACCAGCCCCAGTGCATGTGGCTGGTGCCCTAACCATTGAGCTATGGATCCCAAGCCCTAACTAAAAATTCTAAAAGGGGCATTCATACAGGGTTGCCTTGATTGGGTTCAAGTACCCTTGGTTTATTCATTTATTTATTTATCTATTTATTTATTTATTTGAGACAGAGTTTCATTTTGTTGCCATGGGTAGAGTGCTGTGTTGTCACAGCTCACAGCAGTCTCAAATTCTTGGGCTCAAGTGATTCCCTTGCTTCTGTACCCTGAGTAGCTGGGACTACAGGTACTTACTACAACATCTGTCTATGTTTAGAGATGGGGTCTTGCTCCTGCTCAGGCCGATCTTGAACTCCTGAGCTCGGGCAATTCACTTGCCTTGGCCTCCCAGAGTGCTAGGATTACAGGTGTGAGCCACTCTGCCCAGCCTCCCCTTGGTATTTTTAATAAATCTAAAAATATTGAAATAACCTAACGATGAAAAAAATTAAACACTTTCAGTGATCTCTGTGGCTTAATAAAGGATGGGGAAAATGATGTACATTATCCTAATTTTCAAATAAAAGAAGGAAAGTTCATTTTTATACTACAGATTAAAAAGGTTTGACATTGCTCCTAATGAAAACTGAAAAAAAAATTAAAGAATAGGGTAGGCCAAATAAGTGAAAATTAAATTATTCAGAAGTGATCATCCACTCCAAAAGAAAAAAAAAAATAAAGAATAGGGTAGGCCAAATAAGTGAAAATTAAATTATTCAGAAGTGATCACACACTCCACATGGTGTTGGCACCAGCCTTTCAGAGAGTGTCTTCAACCAACCAGATGCAACCTCCGATTGTGAGCTCAGAGGAAGGTTAGAGACACAGTAGGGAGGCTGAGCTGGAAGAAGGCAAGAATGTAGGCAAGGTTCTTACTGTCCTCAAATATGTAAATGGCTTCCACATTTTTGGTACGATTCTAAATGTTCTAGGGGATCACGACAATGGAATCGGAAAGATTAAAAGCACAAATCAACACAAGTATGATGTCCACATGCTCCAGGAAGAGAATGGACTGCCTTGGGTGCCTATGATATAAGACAACACTGCTTTTCCCCAACTGAGGTTATGGGATTCCTGATGTAATTTTTTTGTGCTCATAATTTGGAAGCTCATGTCTTTCTGGTGAACTGTTATATGTGAACTCAGTAAACACGACGATGTGAATAATGTCCACCGATATGTGAATGACAACTGTCTGCCCCTCTCCTGCCATCCATGGCTATAGGACTCACACCTCAGATTGCCTGTTGGCTGGTAAGGACAAACTCCAAGTGTGCTAGTAACAGGTGGTCAGGCCTCCCATTTCTTCAGTTTCTTTCAGCAACTTTAATCTGGCCTCATTTGCTTGGTCTCCAGCCCTTAGCTATGTTGCTGAGACTTTAATCTCAGTCTTAGGCACTTCCGGTCACCAGTCTGTATGGGAACTCCTGCCTTCCCCAAAACAAATGACATCCCTTGTAATTTTATTCTCAGCTCTTCTCATGCTCAACTCTAAACACAGGGGATTGTAAGAGGATTTAGGCACATTAAATGTTCTCTCACAAATAACGACTAACCAAATTCTAGGCCAGTGATTTTCAACATGATGGAGAATCAAAACAACTAATAGATGTTTTCAAGAAATACAGATGGCCCCGACCCTACTCCCAAAGGTTCTTTTGATCTAAGAGATCCAGCAAGGTTAGAGCAACTATATTTTTAAAGAACCTACGTATGAAGTTGAGAATCTTTCTTTAAATAAATAACGCTTCCTCGTGGGTTATTACACACTTTCTGTGCATCAAAGCTTGGGCTAAGCATCTGTGCATGTACACTATCCATTCAACCCAGCAGCTTTATGTGGTAAGAACTATTATTAGATCCCCTTTGTAGAGGAGAAAATGGAAGCACAGAGACGTATATAACGATGGAGATGGATTCTAAGGCAGGCAGGTAGACCAGGATACCATTCCTTACCACATGGATGTGTACATAAAACAACAGACAAAACCAACAATAAACGCTTGTGATTTTTCTTTCCCAACTGCAAACATTTCATCTGATTTCATATTCATTTGTATGGTACTGAAAAATAACTTGTAAAAAATAATACTTACAGTTGCTCGATTTGTTCAAATTCTTTCCCACCATCTACATAACAAAAGAAAAACATGCCTACTAAGTTTGGTTCATTATTTTATCTAATATATTTGTTCAATAAAACCTCCCCCTGAGCAAGAAGTCACTGTGCTGTTTGTCCTCTTTAGAATGAAGGGGAGATATGCTGCCTTAGACAGGTAACACCTCTCTCTCCCCCTCCTCTTCTTCATCTGGACTCTAGACCTTTCTGGCATTAGCGATCAAGCCTAGTTACCTCGTATGTTCAAAAATACGATGGAGTTTGTCATTATTTAAGTTGTTAGAATTTAGTAAAAAATCAGGAAAGAATATAGGCTGTAAAATCAATTTCCTCAAAGGACCATCGTTTTCTCACCCCATAACCGATCAAGCACAGGCTATAAATTACAAAACACAAAAATAGGACACTGACAGGCCAATCTCTCTTTGTGAGAACTCCAGAATGTTTGAGAAAATATTTTTTAAATGAATTATCTAAGTAAAAGAATAATTATCTTCGAGACCTTTTGTGTTAAGCTATCACAGACTTATCTCACATATCACCCAATTTGTGCTTAAGGACTCACAAGCACCTAAAAAAGGGGGGAAATGGTATCTTTTTAGCACTAAACTTTTCTTTAGGAATTGCAACAAGAAGACTATGGATAGAGGTTCCCTCCTCACTGTTACCAACCCACGTACTGCTCCAAATATGAAAACTGGATTTTTCTCAAAATCCCTAAAGTCCTTGAAATGCATTGAGTTGTAACACTTATCATAGTAGGTACTTATCATAATTAAGTAATAATATTATCTAAAAGAAGAAATCCTACCCAAGGGCTGTTGTTTCTTTTGGGTGTACTTTTCACAAAGCAGAATAATGGTCACTAAAAGAACCACCTCAGCCACTATTGCAAGAAATGGTTTGAGGGGCACCAAATAGCTGAGCACAACGAGCTCGATGTGTTCTTCACTCTCGCCCAGTTGGAAGAGCGCATGGCACCAGTAAGATCCCCCGTCTTCCTCCAAAAGCTGTGTTATCCTGAGCCTCGTCTCATTTGCGTGCGTCCCGTTCACCACGTGCTTATTCTGCTGACTGCTGACGGGAACCTACAGTCAGGAGACATGAAGTCCATTTCTGTCAGATTGCAGAAAAGTCACATGTTCTCCAGCAAGAGTAGACCACATCCCAAAACCAGAGATGTTGGCGTGGATGTAGAGAAAAGGGAACACTTCTACATTGCTGGTGGGAATGCAAACCAATACCTTCCTTTTGGAAAGGTGTTTGGAGAACACCTAGAGACCTAAAAATAGACCTGCCATTCGATCCTCTACTAGGATCAATTCCTCTACTACAATTCCTCTACTAGGTATATATCCAGAAGACCAAAAACCACATTATAACAAAGATAAATGTACCAGAATGTTTACTGCAGACCAATTCATAATTGCTAAGTCATGGAAGAAGCCCAAGTGCCCATCGACCCACGAATGGATCAATAAATTGTGGTATATGTACACTATGGAATATTATGCAGCCTAAAAGAAAGATGGAGACTTTACCTCTTACCTGTTTACATGGATGGAGCTGGAACATATTCTTCTTAGCAAAGTAACTCAAGAATGGGGAAAAAAGTATCAATGTACCCAGTCTTACTTAGAAACCAATTTACAGCTTTCATATGAAAGCTATAACCCAATTATAGCCCAAGGAGAAGGGGAAAGGGGAGAAAGAAGGGAGGGGAGGGGGGAAGATGGGTGGAGGCGGAGTAGTTGGTGGGACCACACCTACAGTGCATCTTACAAGAGTGCATGTGAAATTTACTAGGTGTAGAATATAAACGTCTTAACACAATAATTAAGAAAATGCCGTGAAGGCTATGTTGACCAGTTTGACGAAAGCATTTCAGATTGTGTGTAAAACTAGCACATTGTACCCCATGGTTGCATTAATGTACACAGCTATGATTTAATTTTTTTAAAAAGTCACATGTTCTATATGATACAGTTTTAAACAAAAGCTATAAGATAGTACCAAGAAAACTGCTTACTAGAAAAAGATATATTAAAAAATTTTAGGAAGTCATATATAACACAGCTTAAGTCTTATCAGAGTTTGATTTCCCAGGTAGTAAAGGAAAAAGTATACTTTGCTATAAGGATTTAGCACTGAATATTGAAAACTACAAAAATGTGACTAGGCCATCATGGGTTAATGCTATATAAGAATTAAAACCAGAAAAAGTCCAGTCATCTGGGTTTCACGTTCTAGCTCTGCCTAGTTCTTCAGCCAAGTACGGCCTCCTCCACAAGCACAGGCACACACTGGAACAACTCCCAGCCCTGAAGGTACTATTTCTGATCATCCTTACAAAGGAAGATCACTCACCCAAACATGGGAGTTCCCCAGGCTGGAAATGAGGTTGAAATTTTCAGGCCTTTGGAGCTGATGTATAAGAAATGGTAGGAACCCCTGTGGGCCTGGGATCTAAGGTGGGCTGCACCCCTTCTGTTCTTTCATATAGGAAATTATCTCTCTCCGGCAAGCTGACATCTGTGACTTGCTGGAGTTTCCCCCAGGCTCACAAGCACTGCACTAAGCTATGCGGAGACTGTTTTATTTAATCTATTTAAATTAAATTTTAATCCCAGGCCGTTTGATGCCGTCCCTGCTCTATCACTCAACTGTTCTGCGCAATAAATGCTAATCTGCATACAAATATTCTCAGGGGTTATCTGAGGAAGAAATGTCTGTGAGTTCATTATTTGTCAAAAAATTACACCGACCTGGCTCTGTGTGCACTGTCTGGATGCTTATTACAAATGCGCCCTCTCTGAGTCAGAGCTGAGAAATCAAAGTGCTGCATTTTTAATAAGTTCTCAGGTGATTTTAATGATGTACATGGTTGATCTACATTTTGGAAAAAGAATAAAACCACTTGATGTAAGGTTTGATCTGTTCTCAAAGCTTAATATAATTAGATTTGGGCTATTGTTTTTCACATATTGCTATATCATATTTGCATAAATAAGTTGTGTATTTCAAATACCACAGTGGTTATTTATTTTTTAAAATGTACATGTTTTTAAAAAATATTTATATAAACACATGATTGCTTTTCCTGATCAACAATAAGACAAGCAGAAGTATTAATAGTTTAATATACTTATAGGAATTAGTTAGAGCTATTCTACTGAAACATTAAACCTATGTTACCACTGACAGGTTACTCCCTGAGTCCTGTATCTGTTGTCATTCCTCCTAATGAAGGAATTTCATGTTTCATGGTAAGATCTGCACTCTCTTGTGTTCCTTCTAAAACTGTAGCTTGCCTTTATCGAGATTTTGATTCCAATGCTCACTGGCACCAGGGCAAGAGGAAGGTGTTGCCTAAAGCACAATGTTAAACTTTCCTGTCATTAAAGGATATTTGGAAAGAAGATAGGAAGCCAGAAGTGATTTACTGAATACTCATGTTTTTCTTACTATCTGCGCTGTAAATAGCCATTTCTCTTAGAAAAATAGGAATTAAAATCAAACAACTTTCCTTAGATATCTCGAGGTCAAAAAAAAAAAAAGGCCAATGGTATTTACTGATAGAACGCAGGATTTCAGTTACCAAGTTTTCATTTTTTTTTTCTAAAATGGTACTATTAATATTTCAGGAGAGAGAAGTCAGAAAAGGTGGCTGGCTTTTTAAATAGTTATTTTCATGAAATAAAAAAAAATTATTTTTGATGAGGTTATTCCTAAACTGGCCAACTAAAAATGAGTTGTAACTTCCTTTCAAATAATCTTTTTAAATGTGAAATCTATAAAGCAAAGTACCGGCTAAGGAAACATGAAGAGAATCTCCAGAAGTATAACGCAACCCGCTGAAACATCAGATGACAACCCCATTCATCACGGTTCTGTCTTTATGAATACATTCTAGCGAACGAGAGAAAAGAAGTTTAAAGCGTCCCAGGGATTCTGAGTCTCTTCCAGTCTGTTAAACTTTTGATACTATGTTGACAAATTTTATAGATTAATATTCATTTGTTAATATTAGATTTCAAATATTATATTCATATTTCTGAAATGAATGGGTTTTTGTTTTCTGCAAATCAAACATATATGATCTTACCTGTACACTCCCATTACTGCTGTACCAGGTCCAATTTAAAGGAAAACAATCTTCACATTTACATGTCAAGACAGTAGAATCCCCCACGTAAGAGATCAATGGCTTATTTTTCCCGTGAAGTTCGGGTACTAAGAATAATTTAGAGAGATACATGTTACTGAAACAGTTTAAGAAAAGGGAGTGTATTAAATTTGAAGCAGTTTTCTCCCTTAATTTTTTGTTAATGCATCATTTTATGCAGTTTCAGTTATATATAAAATGAAACTAGTTTACAGTAGTTAAGGTGTAGTCAGTCATGATAACAATAGTAGTGGTTAGATAGCTCCAATATCACTGTCTCCGACGTAGAAATGAAAGGCCTTCTGTTATTGAGCCTAATAACAAAAGTGTTATAATAAATCGCTACATGTTTTAGATAAGAAAGATGCTTCAGCTTTTCCAGACTCTTCTGTCTTCTCACCTACAAGTTACCTGCGAGTAATTACTCCCTTCAAAGTTTTAGACTCGGATAGCCTTTGAGTGAGAAGATAAAATTTCCATGATAAGAAATCTTTCATTGACACAGACTTATGAAAATCCAGCAAAGAGTTGGAGAAGTTGGAACATGGGAAAGTAATAAAGGAAAATTAATAGAAAGAGAACAGCATCAGAAAGAAAATGAGATTAAAAAACACTTTCATGTGGTTTTGTAAAAATGAAAATCTGATATTTGTTCTAATAAATTTCTTAGTCAAGAAAGTTTAAAGCAAACACCAATAGTAACAGAATACAAATAAGCACTGAATTTGGAAAAATTAAGTTTTAAGGATAGAAATAACTTGGTAAAGAAAATTAAAACGTGAGAACGTAAGCAATGTTAAGATGAAGGTGATTAAAAAAGGATGCCTAGTGAAATCAGTTCCTTCTGATTGATCTTGAAGGATATATTATAGAATGCACACTTACTGGAGATCTAGAAAAACATACATTACTTTTGTTGATTTTTTTTTACCAATTTTAAACAAGCTCTGTCTTTTTTTGTTACTTTTGTTTATTCAGTTTGCTAGTTGGCAAAAAATGAATGAAATTATAATGTCTAAACTGTTAACACTATGTTGACAAGTTTTATAGACTAATATTCACTTGTTAATATTAGATTTCATATTTGAGAAAGTTAGGGTTAGGAATAGAAAGATCAATTTTAATAGCTAAAGTTCGGCTTCTAGATTAAATACATTTTCCAAGTGCTCCTGAGTTTCTATCAATCAAGGTTATTTGCTGGGTATGTGAACTAATGATGAGGAAGAGGGAAAAATCTTGGTAATAACTGAAAATGAAAGTATGATTTTCATAACCACCAAAAAAGGGGCTAAAACAGAGTTAAAGAACAGAGTTTCCGTCCTGAGTCAATTAATAGTACAATGGTGATTGATGCAAATGTCCTCTTTTTCCTCATGGTTTAAAATGGGTCTGAATTGTTGGATCCAATATAATCCATATGTCTTTCTCCCCTTCATCGGGGAGAGTGCTGAATGAGGCGCTACTACTAATAAAGAGATGCAAACAGAAGGAAGGAATGTCACCTACAAGGCAATAATGGAGCAGTTACATAAGAGGGGACGGAGCACTCCGTAAGTCAGTGGTCCACACTTTCCACAACCATGTTTTGAAGAAATTGAATGTTCTACAATTTTACGCTAACCAAAGATGTGAACTACCAATCAGAACTTGTAATCCCCCCACTACCAGATTACGAACACCTAGTAAGGAACTACTAGGATGCTCCTGAGGGAGGCGACAGGTGAGGCGGGTATGTGCGACTGAGGGCAGTAGCTGGTTAGTCATCCCTGCCCAAAGACGCTGGTGAGCCGACTTCACCACATGACCTTGCAAGCGGGCTTGCTCTGCCAGAGCTACGCTCCCTCTCCACTGGCCACCATCAGGTGGAGGGATTTTAAAGAATGCCTGGTCAATACAGACCCATTTCAAAGGCCAAGACTTGAGTGTCTGAGGGAACCAAGACTATGTGACAATTATAAGACAAAAATTGGGGTCCAGAAAATACATGACTTAGAATTACAGTCTTGGTGTTACTAGCTTTGAGGGCAGGGGCTTGTCCTACCCATCCTATAGTACTGCTGCATATGATTAAATAAGACAGCCCAACACAGAAGAAGTGCTTGGCACCTGGTAAACACCACAAAATTCAAACTTTTGTTGTGATGATTCATTTTTGAATCATCTATGGGCATTACGAATCATAAAAACCTTAATTAAGAAAAGCAATCCCAGCTCAGCACCTGTAGCTCAGCAGTTAGGGTTGGGGCTGGAGGTTCCAACCCAGCCTGAGCCTGCTAAACAAACAAACAAACAAACAAAAAATAGCCAGTCATTGCAGTGGGTGCCTGTCATCCCAGCTACTAGGGAGGCTGAGGCAAGAGAATTGCTTGAGCCCAAGGGTTTGAAGTTGCTGTGAGCTGCAATGCCATGGCATTCTACCAAGGTCAACAGAGTAAGACATTGCTTTAAAAAAAAAAAAACAGGAAATGAATCCACAAGAGACAGGGCCCAAGAGAAAAATGAAGAAACAGTAGCTTTGAGATGCTGGTGATGGTACCAATCCAGTTCTTTGAATACCACATGGTAAAAAACTTCCAGTGAAGCCCTGAAACAAATTTTACTGTTTTAACCACACTTTCATTCAAATGCCTGGCTAAAGCAATAGAAGGACATTATGTTTGTATAAGCATTGTAACTTTAGTATAAATCTGAACAATTTTAATCAGAGTGCCTAATTACTGCCTCTTCCCAATAAGAATAAAAGAAATTTATTAAAAAGTTTAAAAAAAAAAATATGTTCCCAGACCTGTGTAGTATATGAAGGACAAACAACACATGAAATAACTTTACATAGTATTATAAAACCCCAAAATAAAATGGAAACCGCCTATTCACAACATATTGTTTTTATAAGAAAAGGCAGAATAAAGCAAATAATACCTTGATGCAATGAGCATGAGCTAAATTTTTAAATAAGAGGGTAACTGCAATCTCTCATTTATAAAAACCTCTCTTTGTAATAAAAATAAATAATAAAAGTAAAGAGATTGTTGGGCGGCGCCTGTAGCTCAACGAGTAGGGCGCTGGTCCCATATACCGGGGTTGGTGGGTTCAAGCCCAGCTCCGGCCAAAACAGCAAAAACAACAGTAAAGAGATTGTCTCTCCTAGAGGTGTTCTGCTCTAAGCAGCTCAAGCTACTCTTGCTGGTTTCATTCCATTTTCTCCGTCCCCCACTCTTTCAGAGCTCATCTGTAGACCCAGATAGCACCGTAATTGAGGAAAATAACCAGTGTCAAAAAATTGGCAGTGACTCTTGGATCCAAGAGAATGGGCCATCCATTTGTTCTAATATTAACTTAACAAGTAACTTAACCTCATTTTTTTAATGATAAGACAGGGTTTTATTAGATAGAACAAAATAGAAGAAAACAACCAGAGCCTCTGGTGAGGGAGGAAAGCCAACTGGGAAAAACCCCTTAAGTTCTTGAGAAACCCGAAAATGTTTAAATGACAAAAATGTAAAGCTTCAATTGGGTCAAACCACACTACCTTTTAGTCTGCCTTGTTTTTCTCTGAGCAGAACCAGTTTCTTCACTAGGTAGGAGAGGCTGTGGCAATAATGGATACTGGTCTGTGGACTGAGGTTTCTGTTGACCTGTATACAAATTCCTTCCTCTCATTCAGCCTTCCTAATTTCCAGTCCTAGAGAGGAGGATTTTTCTGGATTGGTCCTATCCCATGGTATCGATTAGAACTTTTCCCCCTAAAACTGGGAATTTGGAGGCAGAAGGAACACAACCCCACACTCAGTATTATTTATTTTCTAGTTCAGGAGGTGAGCCTCCTCTCTAGAGTAGTTGGTGGCACACTGAGTGTGGGTTGTTTAGGAATAGGCTAGTCTGCTTCGTGTTGAGATAAGACCCTGTGAGAGAAAGACAGCCAGCTGTCCATGGGTCAAGCCTTCCAGGGATTTCTACAGCAAGGTTTTTCCCAAGGCTGGGCTACAGGAAAGTGTTTGGGTTCCCCCTTTTTGTGCATATTCCCGTATCTTAGACTTTGCTGTGAGGGGGTGTGTGACAGTTAACTTATTCTTGAATATTCTGACAAAGCACTATCAATCACAGTGTTTTTCCACATTATTTTATCTCACGGCACACTTGAACCTATGTAGTTAAACTTCTACGGCACACTTAAATTATGTTGATCCCTTCCTCCCCAAAGAAAGAGTTAAAAAAAAAAAAAAGAAAGAAAGAAAGAAAAGAATATACTTACTGTGCCTTGAACTTCTCTGGAAATAATTTAATTAATGATCTCTAAAAATTTTCCCAGCACACCTAAGATCCTTTCACGGCACACTGGTTGAAAATCTATCAGCTCAATACATTTCTAAGCATACATCTTTCCAAAAATATCAAATACCTGGTGTGGTTGTATTAATTGGTAAAATGTGAGAATGAAGACGCATTCGAGGGATAAAATCCCACTTGGAAAGCTCAGCCCTGTTTTAGAGGAGTTACCTAAAGGCCTACAGATAAAGCAGGGCTGGGGGGCTGGCAAAATAGGGATTCTTTCTGAAGCTCCAGGCTTCCTTCCAGAGCTCAGCTGGAGTTGAGCCCAGCCTGCTGAGTGCCATGTGGAGACACAGAACTCATATCAGTGCAGCTCTGGGACAGTGCAACGATGTCGAGGGCCAGGCCAAGCTCGCCTTAACACAAACATGGCTTTGACGTGCAGGCACCGCGGTGGGCACCAGTGAAGGGCACAGATTCTACCTTCCCGGGTTGTTTATCTCCCAGATATCCTATTGCTTAATGTTAGCGTGCTTCTTTCTGGCATTTAGGTCATGCTTTAGCAGGAAAATGTGTGTTGAAATAGGATCAAATATTGAAATTTACCCCTTGGCGAAGAATAAAAAGTGGAAGAAAGATAATGCGTGGGAGGAAACCACAACAGAAAATAGGCTGGTTTTCAGAAAGTCTCTATGAGGCACACGCTTGGAAAGCCTACTGTCAGCAGGAAAGGGCTTTTCCACAAAATCGTAGGGGTTCTATGAGATTTGGGGAGGAACACATGGTTATACTGTGAAACCACCCCAATTAATATCAAGATCAGGCTGTAGACTGCAGATGACTGACAATGACCAAGGGCTGACGTGGGGAAGCTGAGCCCAAAATTCTGCTTGCTTTCCATCTCTTTTGTTTTCTTGACTGTCCCCTAAATTAACAGCTAAAGTAACATAAACCCTTCCTCTGCTCTGCTACATACGGCTGATAACCATATCGTCAAAGACTGTTTACTGAATTTCACCAAAGGGATTCAGAAGTTACAGCTGATTCTATGATGCTACTTTTCATACTTTTGGATACTCTCAGGGAAAGACGGATTGCTGAGCCATGACAGGTTGCTTAGCAGTTTGTACCATCACACCTCACTGTGACCTCCAAGAGTTCTTGTTCTTTGCCAACTAAATGTCTACATGCTTTCTACTAAGAGAGGTTAATGTTGGTGCATATTATGTGAATACTCAGAGTAGTTTTCAGCAGCTACTCAGAATACTTGACACAGTACTGAGAAACACTGTAGACCATCACTCATCTTTCCTGAGCACAATGTTACCACCAACACATGAGCAGCGGCGAGTTTCCAGGGTGCACTTGTGCCATCTCCCCTGTCCTGGTATCAGAAGCTAAACATGCAATGTCAGCAGGGCGTTTTGTTTAGTTTTGTTTTGGTTTTGCCTCGTACTAATTGGTGATGTTGAGACTCTTTCACCGTCTTCTAGAAATACATCACCGGGCTCCCATAAAGACGGAAGCAGGGACTTTGCTGATGAATCATTCTGAAGGTTCAGACTCATGCACTATAGTCGACTCACGTAGTCAATGGCAGAAAACAAGTTTTGGCTCAATTTAAAATAGAGGACAAAAACTTTTCCTCTACATTCAATTGTAACGCTAAGAAAAGGTCATTGCTCTCTTTAGAAAAAAAAACCATCAACACACCATGTAGAGAAAGAGTATCATACGACATTTACAGAAATATTCACCATTCTATAAGCCTTAAAGAACTAATTAAATAACTATAACACGAATTATTCTGTAGATGTCTTTAAATTCTACTGAAAATTATTTCTCCCGGCAGTGTTCAATTCAGATGAATTATAGAGAATTGTTTTATCAAGAAAGATCCAGAAGGAACCACCTTATTAATTTTATAAATATCCTTAGGTTACTGTATATGCTTAAAAATCATAATAGAGTGAAGTGGGCAGTAAAAACAAAATAGCCAAAGTGCTTTACGCAAACTGGAAACAAAAAGTAAATATTCAATGACTCTCTGCATTCAGTAGAGACTTGGTTTAAAACTTAAGCCCTGTGTTTGTGTTTGTGTTCCTGGCCCCAGCTAGCATCATCTTAGTTTTCTCAATATTGCTGAGGAATTAAGAGTCCTTCCCCAAGAATATTTGTGTACTGGTATGTTGAAAAGTAAATGTGTCTGTTAACCTTCACGTTATAGGCAAGAATGATTACTTCCATATAATAATATAAGTAACTTATTACAAGACAGCTAACCAGAAAAAAATGTAAAATATTTAATATTTAAACTTTAAGCGGGCATGATTAGCACACATTGCCAGACAACAGTGCTATTCTGAAGGAAAACTAAAGAAAAAAGAACAAATCTGTGTTGAAAACTGAACCTCCAGGGAGCACTTTCAGTCACAAGGTTTGATGAGCATTTCCTTGGGACCTGTAAGTTTTCCTTACATACATTTAAAAGACTTCATAAAATATGATTGTGGGGGGTTTGAATGCATGGGTGTTTGATACTCTTTTCTGCTCATTTGGAAGGAAGAGAGAACAAGAAGAAAGAAAAGAAAAGAGAAAAAAGAGAAAAGAAAAGAAGAATGAAGGGGGAGAAGAATGGAGGGAAGGAAAGAAGGAAAAATGGGGGAAGGAGAAGGAAACGAGAGAATAAGAGAGTAGGACGGGAAGGTTAGGCGAAAGAGAAGAAAAAGGAGTGAAATGCGGAAGCAAAGGAAACAGAAAGGAAATGTGCACAGTGTGTCCACTCCTCCACGGGTTCAATGAGGCTAATAGAGGAAGGAAAGTCAAGGACACCGTGTCCACTCCTCCACGGGTTCAATGAGGCTAATAGAGGAAGGAAAGTCAAGGACAGTGTGTCCACTCCTCCACGGGTTCAATGAGGCTAACAGAGGAAGGAAAGTCAAGGACAGTGTGTCCACTCCTCCACGGGTTCAATGAGGCTAATAGAGGAAGGAAAGTCAAGGAGAATATACGTGATCAAAACAATCGCAGAATGGCACTATGTATCTGCCTTTAGAGAGATAAAATGTATAAATACAATTAGATTTACCAACTTGGAATAATTCCAAAACCAGGCCAAGAAAGTGAGTCTGTGGGAGACTGCAGTGAAGGACGTAATAGTGAACCACCTGAGCCACGGCCGGGGGCGAGCAGGGCCTGCTGCTGTTGGTGGGGCCTGGGGGCACCATCTATTCTCAATCAGACAGGAGAGCTTTTAGGAAGAGTAGAGAACACGCTTCATGTTCCCTCCCGAATTAACTCAAACAAAGCCCAAAGTAACCAATGTGGTAACAGATTCCACTTCCCAAATACCAGTGCAGATGCTGTAGTTCACTAATTCACCACAAAATATTTTTTCATGAAAACAATTATCTGATTCAAACAACTAACCTTTAGTATGAGACTGAGACCTTTGACATTTTGGTTTAATGACAATAATAGTAAAATACTTTGGTTTGTTTGTTCCCATGGGAGAGAGCTGTGGATGACATTCTGAGGTTTGTAAATATTTTTAAATGTCCTTTCTTCTCAAGATAAAAAGTGGGCAATCCTCTGTGCATCTCCAGATTTATTTTAAACTTTATGAATCCCTAAAATTCCACTTCCTGGAGCCACTGGTATAGAACATCAAAACAAAATAAATTCTCACACAATGGGAGCATAACAATTTAGAAATTTGGAGGACTATTTTCTTATATATATATATATATATATATATATATATATATATATACATTTTTTTTTTTTTTGAGACAGAGTCTTAAGCTGCCACCCTGGATAGAGTGCCATAGCATCACAGCTCATAGAAACTTTCAGCTATTGGGTTTAAGCAATTCTCTTGCCTCAGCCTCCCAAGTAGCTGGGACTACAAGTGCCCGCCACAGCGCTCAGCTATTTGTTGTTGTTGTTGTTGCAGTTGTCATTGTTGTTTTAGCTGGCCTGGGCCGAGTTTGAACCTGCCAGCCTCCATGTATGTGGCCATACCCTACCCACTGAGCTACAGGCACTACCCTGGAGGACTATTTTCAAAGCTTTGGAGAATATTCTCCTAAGCAAAGTATCACAAGAATGGAAAAAAAAGTATTACATGCACTCAGTACTAATTTAAAATTATTAGATTAACAAATACATGATCAGATAAAAAAAGAACTAAATTAAATTCAAATGGGGGGTGGGGAAGGGGGTTGGTATGTTCCCACCCAGACGGTACATTGCACAGGTGCACGGCACACTTCCTGGGTAAAAGACACAGTGCAATGCAGATCTCAACCTTACAGAAGCAAAGCAGTTAACCTAATCATGTGTACCCTACCATTAACCTAACGTTTTAAAAAAAGCTTCAAATTTAGAGAACAAATAAATAAATTCAAGAGACTGATATAATGTATAAATAATGTGGTAGGGTGGCCTTTTGAACTAACCGTGTGCTTTGAATTGGGGAGTGGAAGGAATCAGGAGGAAGTAGATGGGAGACGCAAGACCATTATGAAGGCCACCTCTTGTGATTCAGTGGGAAACATTTTCTTTCAGTTGTTTTATGCTTATTATTGTAATGCTAATTTAAAAATAGGGCAAGACTTAGAAATCTAAGAACAAAATGCCAAAGATATTAATTATTCCTCAAGTTATTAATACTGACCTTTGAAATTAAATGTTCCCCTTAGTACTTTTTCCTCTTGAAAGAGACAAGAATAACTTCCCATTTGTTTGCTATTACTGACGGTTAACCTAAAGATAATACAAGATGTTAATAAGAGCTTAGTTCTCAAAAACCTTCTCAATGAAAACACCTAACCATTAATCAAAATGTAAAAATAGAAACCCGGTAAATATGCAAATCTAAATATTAGCATAACATCCAGACGACTGCAAAAGAAAGAATGTTTAGCCAACTAAAATATTTGGAATGGGGCTCATTTTTCCCAGCAACAGAGGTTTAAGTGTTCTATACTCACAGGTATTGGGTATATAGGATATTTCCTGTTGCGCTGGTGGGATAATTATTCTCAAGTACTTCGTCACCTTTTTTCCAGGTCACATTTACTGAATTCAGATCTCCAGAGGTTGTCAGCTCGCATATGAGCTTCACAGCGGAAGGCCTGTCTAACGTGATGTTTTTTTCTATCGGCATAGTGGAATATTCTACAGCACAAAGAAGACAAAACGTGAAAGTTACATTTGAGTGAAATTCAATATGTAATACATTTCAAGTTATTAACAACAGAGTTCTACCAACAGTTTCTTTCTTTTTTTTTTTTACAGACAGAGTCTCACTTTGTCGCCCTTGATAGAGTGTCATTGCATCACAGCTCACTCACAGCAACCTCCAGCTCTTGGGCTTAGACCATTCTCTTGCCTCAGCCTCCCAAGTAGCTGAGACTATAGGCGCCCGCCCCAGTGCCCCGGCTATTTGGTTGTTGTTGTTGCAGTTTGACCGGGGCCGGGTTTGAACCGCCACCCTCGGTATATGGGGCCGGCACCCTACTCACTGAGCTACAGGCACTGCCCTACCAACAGTTTCTTAGTGTAACATTCATTTGTCTAAAGAATTATTCCTGTCAACATATGGTTCCCTTTCTTAGTCTCCTTCCCAGCCACAGCTGAAGATACGTTCTGATTTAAGAGCAGCAGAATCACAAAAGCCCAGGGCTGAGGCATTTCTCTGTTTAAAATCTCTATAGCTGAAAAGGATACAGAATACAGCCGAGAGCACACCATAAAACGTGTGCCCCACGCTCTGAGATTGGAAACAGCACGACTGTAAAAACAAACACACTGGTGGGGTGGGAATGACGTGACGCTTTCTCTCTTCAGTAACCATGTTGTTGGCGGTTACTCCAAGAACACTTTGTGTGCAATGTCAGTCATATGCTGTATTTTACCATTCCCAGTCTTAAGAATCTGTAGGGGCTGGACTCATAGATTTAAGACACAATTTAATATACATTCTGTGGTTCTGAACTTTAAACTTAAAATATTTGTGTGAATTCATGAGGTGTTTATCTTAGAAGAAAACACACACACAGCCCTATATGCACAGTAGAAGCTCTATAGGTTGACCTCCCAAGGGACTGTGACAAACTGGTCAACATACAGAGGTGGTCAACATAAGGGACTAGGCCCACTGTACTGACACATCCATGTGGCACATGTCCAGTCTGTGAAAATGAGGTCAACTAAAGGAAACGGTCAGTGTAGGGAGGCGATCAACTAGGAGGTTCTAGTGTGTATGAGTGTATATATATACACACACACATATACACATGACACAGAGAATGCTAAAAGATCGTATATACATTTTAAGAAAAGAAAAAAGTTGCAATTACCCAATAACAAAAGACAAATACAGGACATGCTGAGCACCTCTTGTGACTGCAGAGTCTAAGCTGGCTTAAGTATTACAAATTTCATACCGTTTTTTTCCTTTCGTAAAATGTCTTTTCCTTTCTTTTTTGGGCACACTCTGTATTTTGAAAGGATTCAAAATATGCTACTGTGACATAAATATTCCAATCAGAAGCCATTTGAGTTCCTAAAGCCCCTTCTCTGACTAAAAGCAGAACTTCCCAAAAGAACAAAAAAAAAAAGCCTCAATTGTCATAAACGCCCCTCCGAGGAACAACGGAGCAGAGAAGATTGTCTCTTATCACCACACCTGGGAGTCTTCACACCACACCTAAATAGACACTGTCACAAAACTATCATGTCTCCCATCTGTTCTCCCAAGTGCTCATTTATCTTTCCAAAAGTGATTTGTTTTCCCCTACGTGGACTTTCTCCCCCTCCTATTACTCTAAGATCATATATGAACCCCAAATTCTAACTGCTCCTTTGAGCCACATCTTTTTTCTAGAAACTCCTTTACACATAGAATTAAGTGTGTTTTTTCTTGCCAATCTGTCCTTTGTCAGTTTATCTTCTTTGAACCAAAGATAGTAGAGGAAAAGTCTTTTCCACCTGACAGTTCAGTCAGGAGGATGAGATGGTGGGGACTCCCTGCCCCACATGCAGAGTCAGAGCCTGAACCTGAATTTCCACTGTCTAGTGTGAGCTTCACTCACTGACACCCAGATTCCTGTGGAGAAGTCAGTCATGTGAGCGCAGTATGAGCCTCTCATCTTCTCTTTCTTCTGTTTAATCCTCAGACTCTCAACCACTACCTCTCGGACAATACCCACACAAACACAGAAACATTCCCCAGCTATAAAGGATATATAGAGCCAATTTTAATTTTAAACAGTGGGAAATAGGTCAGGTTCAGTGGCTCATAGCCACAAGCATTTGGTATGCTGAGGCAAGCAGACTGCTTGTGGCCAGGAGTTTAAAAGCAGCCTGGGCAAAAGTGAGTCCCCATCTCTACAAAAAAAAAAAAACAGAAAAACTAGCCAGGCCTGGTGGCACACACATTTAGTCCCAGCTACTCTAGAGGCTGAGGTAGGAGGATCACTGGACCTAAGAGTTGGAGGCTTCACTGAGCTACTACACACACACAGTCTATCCTGGGCAATGACGAGTCTGTCTCAAAACACAAACAACAAACCTAGGAGCTTTATACAGAGAACTGGGAAAGAAAGGAAAAAGATCAAGCATGTACCTTGCTTGCCCCATACTAACTGTACTACTGGCTAACAAAATAGCAGAGAAGGAAAACCTTCTCTTCATAGAGTTCCAGCAAATAAATAAAAAGGAAAGCACAGAATATACTATAAGGATGTCGTAGCCTGAGGGGATCGTGATTCTAGGCATCTTGCATCAACTGCAAACTGGGCCTCCTGAGCCGTGGTTCTCCACCTTCCTAATGCCGCGACCCTTTAATATAATTTCTCATGTTGTGATGACCCCCCAACCATAAAATTATTTCCATTGCTACTTCGTAACTGTCATTTTGCTACTGTTATGAATCATAATGTAAATATCTGATATGCAGGCTGTATTTTCAGTGTTACAAAGGGGTCGCGACCCACAGGTTGAGAACCGCTGCTCTTGAGGAAGAGCACCCCACAACCTAGGAAGTATCTTTTCAGATGGGGGGGGACCTTTAAACTGGTTAAGTCTCTAGGTCCAATTTTCAGTCTATGGGAAGTACAGAGGATGGAAGAACATTACACCATCTCATGAACGTCATCAGCAAAATCCAGACTGTGGGAAAACTCTACAAGGTGACTGGTCTGTTTTTTTCAACCAATAATTTTAAAAAGAGGGAGAGTGCTTACCAATCTAATGGGCACAACGTAAGGGTACACAGCATACCCCCCTGGGTGAAGAGTTCAACTACAACTTGAACTTTGCATTGTACCTTCGAAATGCAAACAATCTAACCTAATCACCTGTATCCTCATATTACTCTGAAATATAGAGAGAAAGAGAAATAACTATATTAAGAAAACTTGAAGATCATCAAGATACTTTTAAAAATGGCTATAAAGTAAATTCAAAACTAAACCCTAATATTTAGGGATGTACACCTGGGTAATAAAATATAGAAAAGCAGGGAAGTGAGAATAAGAATCAGAACAGCGGTAGTTACTCTCAAAAGGAAGGGAAGGGGCTGCATGTGGGAGAGGGCGCTACATTATATAAGAACACTTCCCAAGCTCCTCTACTACTCAATAAGGGTATGGTATGCTTAAAAGAAAAGAAAGAACCTAAAGGAAATATTGTATCACTTGTATCACTTTTGATTACATTTAAAACTTCACAAAATGCTTCCTGAAGCAATGACCAGGTGCAAAGTTTGCAAACAGCAAAGTGCTTTGTGAGCACACGCTTGAAATAACTGCTCGTGTAACTGTGAAACTGCTGAATTGAATTTTATGCTCAGGAAAGAAAAATAACATTTGATGTCTCAGACACTGCCAGAGACTACCTATTCCTTGAAGTTCCCTTCACTTGGCTTCTCTTTCATTCTCCTAGGAGACTTTAAACATTTTGCTCACCCCACCAACTTCTCCCAACTGCCCCTCAAATGTTGGTGTCCCTTGGTATTTTGCTCGCTGGTCTTTTTACTTCTCAATTTGAGACTCCTGCCTGTATTGTACTCAATTTTTGCCTCTCATACTTCTTGCAAAACTCTAAGCCTCACTCATGACTTCTTTCTTGATCACAGGGCCCACAGCTCCAGGTGTCTACTGAGCATCAATCTGCCTATCTCAGGGGAATTTCAGACTCACCGTATCAGAGGGAAGATCCATTAGCACTCAGTGAACTGTAACTCAGAGTCACATGCTGCAGTGTTCAGTTGATTCTACCTCTGGAATGTCAGTCACATTTGTCCAGTTTTCTTCAACCTTCCTTAATATTTTTTTTTTTTAAATCAGGCCCAGGTAAATGACCTCCTAACTCCTCTTGGCTACTTTCTCTTCCTCCATCTATTTTTTTATAACGACACCAAAGTTGTCCTAAAAGTAAAACTCAAAAGTATTTAACTGGCCTGAGTAAAAACTTTTCATTTGCAAAACAAAGTATCTTTACATTAGATACCACAGTTTCCTTATTTGTAAAATGCAACAATAGATATTTCATGAGACTCTAGAAAGGGCTACCATACGAAGGGTACTAGGAACATCATTTAGCAATTCCTCCATAAATGCCTACTGCTCACCACTGTCTCACTGGGAAATACAATAAAGCCTAACATAGATGGTGATAAGAGGGAGATGCTGATTATATCATTTAATCTTCACAACAGCTTTATGAGATTTATGAGGTTAGTATCATTGTTATCACTCCTACTTTACAAACAAAGCCGAGAGGTGGTTACTTTGTCTAAGATGCCACATTTAGATAATGGGCAGCACTGAATATCGTATTTAGATAAGGCTAAGTCCAGATTGTCACAACCAATAGTATATATGCCAACCCTCAAAGATGTGAAATTGCCATGATAATGAAATTATCATCCTCAAATTATTGATCTAAGATTTTAAGTAAAAGAAAATATTAGTCTGATAACTAGAATCTACAGAGAACTCAAACTAAGCAATAAGAAAAGAATAAATAACCCCATTTCTATGTGGGCAAGAGACTTGAACAGAAACTTCTCTGATGAAGACAGGCGCATGGCCTACAAACATATGAAAAAATGCTCATCATCCTTAATCATCAGAGAAATGCAAATCAAAACCACTTTGAGATACCTTCTAACTCCAGGAAGATTAGCCCACATCACAAAATCCCAAAACTACAGATGCTGGCATGGATGGGAGAGAAGGGAACACTTCTATACTGTTGGTGGGAATGCAAGCTAATACAGCCTTTTTGGAAAGAAGTTTAGAGAATACCCAAGGAAATAAAAGTAGATCTACCATTTGATCCTGCAATTCTTCTACCAGGTATAGACCCAGATGATCAAAAATTATTTTACAACAAAGACACTTGCACCAGAATGTTTATTGCAGCCCAATTTATAATAGCCGAGACATGAAAACAGCCCAAGTGCCCATCAACCCATGAATGTATTAACAAATTATGGTGTATGTACATGATGGAATACTATGCAGCCATTAAAAAGACAGAGACTTCACGTCTTTTATGTTTACCTGGATGGAGCTGGAACATATTCTTCTTAGTAAAGTATCTCAAGAATGGGAAAAAATGTATCCAATGTACTCAGTACTACAATGAAATCAATATATAACCACCTACACATTTATACAATTGGCAAAACATAAGTATAGTCCATAAAGTAGAAGGGAAGAGGAAAGAGAGGGGAGGGAGGGGTATGGGAGGAGGGAGGGCATTTGGGGGGACCTCACCTAATGTGCATGATGCAATGGTACATTTCCAAACTATTAAGAAATGAGTATAATTGTAATGGATGTGTTACTTGGTTCAATGTAAACACTTCACATTATATATCGAAGCAGTATCCTGAACCCCATAAATGCATCAGTGTACAAACTTATGATTTAATAAAAAATAATTAATAATAAAAAAAGAATGGAAAGAGCTGAAAAAATATATATGTTAAAAGGATGTGAAGCATATTTATAACATAGCAATGTACATTTTGGTTGTAATGCTAGATGAATGGTGTGATCAACACATGAAGACATTCGCATTGTCAACTAAACACGCTCTTATAGAATTTAAAATGCAGTGTAGCCTTTCTTAGTGGAAGGGAATCCTCCAGCCTTAATTCTTATCAAGTTCTTACTGTTATCCTAATTGTTTCCAATAATAATTTGCAGGTGCTTCTGCAGCTCGCCTTCCTTCCTCACAAGAAATCACAGCATCAAAAAAAATTAAAAAAAGTAAAAGAAAGTCTACCTTTTACATATTTTGTGGTTAGCCAACAAACTAATGTGAGCTCAATGCATAATGTTTAACTTCCCTACTATTGCACAACGACAAGATATTTCTGCTGTTTCAGACTGTTGCAAAAACTTGCCTGACATCCAAGTTTCTAAGACTACAGTTTCCCAACAGTAGTGCAGCGTGCAGTTTCTAAGACATATTTTTAAGGGAATGTTCTTAAGCCATATAGTAATTTATATTTGTCTAAGTATGTCCTTTATTTCAAAATTAAAATTTTAAAAGCATATGGACCTTTCAGCAATTTTCAATCTTCAGAGAAATGATATTTAGATTTTCTTGGGTCCATTTAGAACCCAATCTCTTTAACCAGTCATTAAAAATAAAAGTCTACTTATTTATGTTTGAAAATGATAAAAGTCCATGAAAACTTGTATAGGATAGTTTTTTCAAACAGGTTTTACTTACAAATAGTCGGGTGAATTGCAATGTGTCCACTATGGAACACGTGCCTGAAGCTGAGACAGAAACTCTGCAGCCCCATCAGCTTCCCCCCGGCAGTCCAGGAGGTCCCTGTTCTGTCCTAAAACACAGAGGAAACCTGCAGAATCCTAGAGAAACAGTCAGAAGGCCACCCTGACATGAGGCCAATGCCTGATGAGAAAGTGAAGAGATAAAAACAAACAAAAAAAAGGTGAAATACTCTTAACATTCACGATATGCTTCTTACCGTAAGAACTTGAACTGACTTTATAAAATAACTCCTTTGAATACTAATAAATGATCTTAAACTCTGTATCCAAAATCTATGAAGACCCCTGTTCTTTGAGTCCTCTAATTTTACCTCTTTCCCAAAACAAATTTCATATTAAAGTGAAGAAATATGATTATGTTTTCATTGAATCTGTCAACAGGTTATTTATATGACCTCAGATAAGAGCCATACTGACGTGATATATCCTAAAATATAGGTGGCTCCTTAATCCCATAACCTTAAATGTAAAATCACCAATGTGCACAGAAAAACCAGAAAGGATATAAATCCAACTTCAGTAAAAAGCACACATATGTTTTTATATACTTTTATATGTATATAAAATCTCCAAGTCTTCCTTTGGGAATCTCTCAAGATCTACAAACTATGTAGCTAACATTTCAGGAACGCAGCCTAGTCTCAGACTTTTAGGACATTTCAAGATAAAACAACCTCATGTATTTATCTTCATTTGTTCTTTATGAGGCTTATGTTAAACATTGTTATTGTTATTAAATTTGGCCTTTTTAATTCTGTGAAGCCAAAAGTGGAAACCTAACATACACATGTATAAGTAAGAAAAATGAATTTAAAAAA
>CAUYTI010153326.1:0-21457 GCA_963575145.1 Galago senegalensis
TAGATCATAAACACATTTATGCTATTATGGGATTCAATGTGTTGATTATTTGTACAAGTTGAAGTGCTTACATCCTACTAACCAACATAGCCTTCACCTCATTTACCCAATTACAACATTAAGACATTTGTGTTCTACACCTGATAGATCCAACTTGTATTGCAACATGCTTCATAGGTGTGGTCCCCCTACTAACCCTCCCTCTATTGACTCACCCCCTCCCTTCATTTTCCTCTCCCCTTACCTCCTTCATCCTAGGCACAAGTTGTGTTTCATTTTTCATATGCAAGTATGAGTGATTGTAAATTGGTTTCACAGTAGTACTGAGTACATTGTATATATTTTTTCCATTCCTGAGCATTCCTGAGATACTTTACTAAGAAGAATATTTTCCACCTCCATCCATGTAAACATAAAAGAGGTAAAATCTTCATTTTTTAATGCTGCATAGTATTCCATGGTATACATATCCCACAATTTATTAATCCATTCATGGGTATATGGGAACTTGGGCTTCTTCCATGACTTAGCAATTATGAATTGAGCTGCAATGAACAATTTGGTGCAAATATCTTTATTGTCAAATTATTTTTGGTCCTTTGGATATACACAAAGAAGAGGAATTGCAGGATCAAATGGCAGGTCTACATTAAGATCCCTGAGTGTTCTCCAAACTTCCTTCTAAAAGGAACGTACTAGCTTGCATTCCCACCAGCAGTGCAGAAGTGTTACCTTTTCTCCACATCCACACCAACATCTGTAGTTTTGGGATTTTGTGATGTGGGCTACTCTTACTAGAGTTAGATGCTATCTCAGAGTAGTTTTGGTTTGCATTTCTCTGATGATTAATGATGATGAGCATTTTTTCATGTGTCTGTAGACCATGTGCTTATCTTCTTCAGAGAAGCTTCTGTTCATGTCTCTTGCACACAAAGAAATGGGATCTTTTTTTTTTTTTTAGCAGTAAGTTTGAGTTCTCTGTGGATTCTGGTTATTAGACTTTTGTCAGAACTATAACTTGCAAAAATCCTCTCCCATTCTAAGGGCTGTCTATTTGCTTTACTTGGTGTGTTCTTGACAATGCAGAAACTTTTTAATTTGATTAGACCCCAGTAATGTATTTTTCATGTTGCTTAAATTGCCTGGGGTGTCCTCCTCAAAAAATATTCTCCCAGGCCAAGTTTTTCAAGTGTTTCCTCTGTACTCTCTCTAAGAATTTTTATTGTTTCATGTCTTAAGTCTAAGTCCTTTAACCAGTGAGAGTCAATTTTTGTTAAAGGAGAAAGGTGTGGGTCCAGTTTCAGTTTCCTACATGTTGCCAGCCAATTTACCCAGCACCATTTGTTGAATAGGGAATCTTTCCCCCAATTTATATTTTTAATAGGCTTATCAAAAATCAAATGACGATAAGTGTCTGGGTTCACCTCTTGGTCCCTGATTCTGTTCCATACATCTACCTCTCTATTTTTGTGCCAGAACCATGCTGTTTTGCTCACTACCAATTTATAGTATAGTCTGAAGTCTGGGAGCATGATTCCTCCCAATTTGTTTTTATTTCTGAGTAATGTCTTGGCTATTCGAGGATTTTTTTGTTTCCATATAAAACGAAGTACTAATTTCTCCAGGTCTTTCAAGTATGGCAGACGTCTTTTAATAGGGATGACATTAAATCTGTAGATTACTTTAGGTAGTATAGACATTTTAACAATGTTGATTCTTCCCAGCCATGAGCATGGTATATTTTTCCATTTGTTAACATCTTCAGCTATTTGTTTTCCCTGGGTTTCATAGTACTCTTTATAGAGATCTTTCACATCCTTAGATACACTCCCAGATAGTTCATCTTCTTTGGCACTATTTTAAATGAAATAGAGTCTTTGATTGTTTTTTTCCCTTGACTATTGTTGGTATATATAAAGGCTACATATTTTTGAGTGTTAATTTTGTTACCTGAGACTTTGCTGTATTCCTTAATCACTTCTAGGAGTTTTGTAGTTGATTTCCTAGGGTTTTCCAGATATATAATCATATAGTCTGTGAAGAGTGACAGTTTGATCGCCTCTGGTCCTATTTAGATCCCCTTGATTGCCTTCATTTGCCTGATTGCGGTGGCTAGGACTTCCATTACAGTGTTAAAAAGCAGTGGAGACAGTGGGTATCCTTTCCTGGTTCCTGATCTGCGTGGAAATGATTTCAATTATACTCCATTCAAAATGATATTTGCTCTGAGTTTTTTGTAGGTGGCCTCTATCAGTTTAAGAAATGTGCCTTCTATACCTATTTTCTCAAGCATTCTAATCATGAAAAAATGCTGGATATTGTCAAAAGCTTTTTCTGTGTCAATTGAGAGAATCATATGGTTCTTGTTTTTTAATTTGTTTGTGTGATGTATTATAATTATAGATTTACATATATTGAACCATCCTTGGGACCCTGGGCTGAAATCCACCTGGTTGTGATGTATGATTTGTTTGATGTGCTGTTGGATTCTGTTTGCTAGGATCTTATGGAATATTTTTGTATCAATATTCATGAAAGATATTGGTCTATAATTTTCTTTTCTTATTAAGTCTTTTATTGTTGGATCTTTTCCTGGTTTGGATATCAGGGTGATATTTGCTTCATAGAATGTGTTGGGAAGTATTCTTTCTTGTTCTATGTTTTGTAAATGGTTAAGTAATATAGGTACTAGTTCCTCTTTAAAGGTTTGGTAGAATTCTGATGTGAAGCCATCTGGTCCTGGACTTTTCTTAACCTTGATGTTATTTCAGAACTTGTTATAGGCTTGTTCAACATTTCCACTTCTTTCTGGATAAGTCTAGGAGGGTGATATGTTTCCAAGTTTTGATCTATTTCCTTCAGATTTTCCTACTTATGAGAACAGAATTTTATGTAATATACATTAAGGATTTGTTGAATTTCTGAGGAGTCGGTTGTTATTTGGCCTTTATCATTTCTGATTGATGAAATTAGGGATTTTACTCTTCTACTTCTGGTTAGGTTAGCCAAAGGTTTATCTATTTTATTGACCTTTTCAAAAAAACAACCCTTTGATTGGTTGATCTGTTGTATGATTCTTTTGTTTTTAACTTCATTTAGTTCTGCTCTAATTTTAGTTATTTCTTTTCTTCTGCTGTGTTTTGGGTTGGAATGTTCTTCCTTTTCCAGTTGTTTGAGATGTCCCATTATGTTGTTGACTTCCTCTCTTTCCATTATCTTCAGAAAGGCTTGCAACACTATAAATTTCACTCCTAGGAGTGCCTTTGAGGTATCCCAGAGGTTCTGGTAGTTCGTGTCTTCATTATAGTTTTGTTCCAAAAATTTGGTAATTTCCTTCTTAATCTCATCTATGACCCAGCGATCATATAGCAAGAGGTTATTTAGTTTCCATGTTTTTGTATGCATATGGAGATTCCTGTTGTTAATGAGTTCAAACTTTATTCCATGATTGTCTGAGAAAATACAAGGAATGATTTCTATTCTTTTAAATATGCTGAGGTTAGACTTGTGACCTAAGATGTGATCAGTTTTGGAGGATGATCCATGGCTGTTGAGAAGAACTTGTATTCAGTTTTGTTAGGATGAAATGTTCTGTTGATGTTTGTTAGCTGCAAATGTTGAATGGTTAGGTTTAGTATAAAATTTCTTTGCTTTGCTTCTTTTTTGGAGGAACTATCCAACACTGCCAAAGGAGTGTTAAAATCTCCAACAGTTGTGGTACTGGAGGAACTCAAGTTGCTTATGTATGTTAGAGTGTCTCTTATAAATGGAGGTGCATTCTGGTTGGGTGCATAAATGTTTGACAATTGAAATCTCATCATGTTGAATGGTGCCCTTAACAAATAAGAAGTGACCATCCTTATCCTTCCTTACATTAGTTGGTTTAAAGACTGTTGTATTTGCAAATAAAATTGCAACACAGGCTTTTTTATGATTTCCATTTACCTGAATTATAGATAACCATCTCTTCACCCCGAGTCTATGTTTATCTTTTAAGGTAAGGTGAGATGGTGAGATTCTTGAATTCAGCAGATGTATGGCCTGGGTTTTTGTATCCAGGCAGCCAACCTGTGCCTCTTTAGAGGAGAATTTAAGCCACTCACATTAATTAAGAGTATTGATAAGCCAGATAGATTTTAAGTATCGAGTTTTTCAAAAGTCCAGCAGACATTTTTAATCCTTTCACCACTATGGAAGTTGGAATTTGATCAAAAGTTTGTGAGTGAGTTTACTTTGCTGGTGGAGGATTGTGCTGTTCATTATGGAGGATAGGTCTGAAGATATCTTAGAGAGCTGGTTTAGTTATGACAAATTTTTTCAACATGTGAATGTCATTAAAGTATTTAATTTCTTCATTACAGAGGAAACTCACTGTAGCTGGATACAGGATCCTGGGTTGAAAGTTATTTTGTTTAAGGAGATTAAAAGTCAATGACCTCCCTCTACTAGCTTGAAAGTTTTTAGCAGAGATCTGCAGTCAGTCTAATGTTCTTCCCCTTATAGGTTATGGTTTTCTGATGTCTTGCAGCTTGCAGAATTTTCTGCTTCATCTTAACTTTGGTGAAGCTAATTATAATGTGTCTATGAGAATTTTTATTCAGGTTGTGTCATGCCGGTGTTCTGAAACTATTTCCTATCTGGATTTCAGAATCTCTTGGTATGTCTGGAAAATTCTCTTTGATTATTTCATGAGGTAAAGCTTCTGTATCCTTCACAGCAACCTCATCACCTTCAAGCATTCCTATAAGGAGAATATTAGATCTCCTCGAATTATCCCAGAGCTCTCTGAGAGAATGATCTGTTTTTATTCTCCATTTTTTTCCTCATTAAGCATTTGGGAGCACTCAAAAGCTTTGTCTTCAATGTCAGAGATCCTTTCTTCTGCCTGTTCCATTCTGTTACTGAGGGATTCTACTGTATTTCTCAGATCTTTGAGGGCTGAAACTTCTTGCCTCAATGTGTCAAAATCTTTGGTGATTTTTGTCTTTGAATTCATTGAATTCTTGAGACATCTTTTGAATTACTCCTTGTAATTCTAATTCCATCCTTTCTTCCATTCTGTTGATCTTATTTGCTATCCAAATTCTGAATTTGATTTCTGATATCTCAGCCATTTGTTTATGAATGGGATCTTGTGCTGTATCTGTCATGTCATTCCTTGGGGGAGTTGATATATTCTGATTATTTATGTTGCCAGAGTTTTTCTGCCGATTCCATCTCATGATTGTTTTTTACCATTGGCTAGATGGGCAGGTAAGGTGAAATTGGATTAGGAGTTCCTGGGGTTGTGGTTAACCAGCCCTTTGTCAGGAATTTGGGACTAATGACTGCAGCTTTTTCCCTATAGCTTGGAAAGGACCTGTACAATACTATAGTCTGATGCTGAGGAAACCTGCTTGGTGTGATGGGGTTAGGTGTCTCTGTCTTCTATTCAGCTGGTTCTTGTCCAATCCTAGTGGATCAGTGACTCTGGTTTAGCTATGGAGAAATACAAGCAATTAAGAAAGCCCACCCCTCACCATGGACAACAACTGGAAGAGGAAAATCAGCTATTCCCATTACCACAGAACCAGGGTATCACCCAAGAGGGTCCCTGGGAGATTGGCTCAGGTTAGGAGTTCCAATCCAATTGACCCAATCAGTATGAAATCTCAAGTGGGAGAGTTCGAAAGGTTTCCAGCAACTAGATGGCAGAGGTCTACTAGCTGCTCAAATTTGGGTTGCTCCAGTGCTCTGTGGAATCAAAAAGGCCCACCTGGTAACTAAGTTAGACCAGGGGGCTGTGTCTCTTCCTCCACTCACTCCTCTTTCATGCCCAGACACTGGTGACCCCACAGGGCTGAGGTCCTGTTCCTTCCAATAATCATATGTGCTGGGGTTTTGCACCTGTCAGAGTCAAAGGCAGGTCAATGCCCCTGCAGCCTGGCCACTACCCTCTGCTACCAGCCAGCTGAGGGAGCTTAGGCCTGCCTGCCTCAGGTAGTCATTAGCTACTGGCAAGTGTTCCACTTGGACTCAGTCTAATCCTGAGGGTAACAAGTCAGCAAATGCTTTTCTCCCTCAGCAGTGCACCTTTGCCCTTGCCACTCTGCAGCACTGGTATCCCTATAGAGTGAGTTCTGGTTTCCTCTGGCAGTCCTCAGATTTGGGGAGGTGTCTCTCAAAACTAGACCCTGGTGGGATTGCTCTATTGTTGCTGGATCTTTGTGAGAAGTGACCCTGCACAGTTCCAATGGGACTGCCACAGCCAGGGAGTTCTGGCTGTAGGAGCACCTCCAAGGAGAGTGGGGCACATGGATCTAACAGCAGGGCCGGGGACGCTGCACACAGTTCTGGCAGTCCCTGGCATCTGGTGACTTTGGTAAGGAGAGCACTGGCTGACGACTCTGGCCAGGCACTGCATGGCATGGAGGCAGGGAAGGTGCACGGGGGTGGAGGTGGGGGGTAGGGCACCATAAGTGCAGCTATAGGAGGCTCTGGCCAGGTGGAGGGTGGGGCGCTGCTCTTAAGCCTCCTCCCACAGTCTCTGCAGGGGTTAGGCTTCTGGTTCATCAGGCAAGGTGGAAGGGTGGACTGGAAGTTCAGAATAGCAGGGAAAATGATAGTTCAATTTTTCTGCCTGGCAAGAGAGTTTTCAGAGTCACAACAGGGTCCCTCTGGGGAAGTAGACCCCACTTCCTACAGCTCTCTTCTGTGGGGTAAGAGAAGAGGTCCTCAGGTGACTGCTCACCTGTAGAAAACCTACAGGACCAAACAAAGAGAAATAGAAAAAGAAAAAGAAAAACACAACTTTCTTGGGGGAGGAGACAGAGAATTTTCCTTTAGGATAAATTTTGTCCCTGAAGTTTGCTTTCTTAGAGTCACAGCTTGCCTTAGCAGAGGTGACCTGTTGTTATCACTTCTCTCTCAGCTCGGCTCCAAGTCTTCAGCTTAAGTGGGTACTTTCTGCACATTATCTTTCCTTCTGGATGACAGCTTCTGTCAGAGGCTTGCTCCATCAGCCATCTTGCCCCTCCCCCTCAATATAAACATTTAATTCTATAAAGTTTCATCTTAAAATTATACAGGTACATTTCTCATACTTTTTTCATTATAATTTATTTCAAAGTATTTTTTAACTTCTCTTTTGATTTCTTGTTTGCATCAAAGGTGTTGATTTGTTGCCAACTGTTTGGGAAAAATCAAGTATCTTCTAGATATTTGTTCTAACAATTTTATTCACGTTCACAGGGAATACAGAGCATAATTTTAATCTTTTAAATTTTATTTAAACTTGCCATGTGGTCCTTAGCATGGTTTATCTTGAGGAATGTTCACATACACTTGAAAAGAATGTCTTTATGTTGCTATTGTTAAGTGGAGAATTTTATTAGTATAAATTTCTGCCATGTTTTCCATAGTGATTTTCAAATCTCCTATGTTCTTATTTATTTATATTTTTCTATTACCTAGTGATAAAATATCTAACTATAAGTGCTTATTTATTTTTTTTCTCTGTCCTTTTCTGTGTCGTGATGATCTATTATTCAGTATATATGTTTTTAGGACCTTTTGATAAATTGGGCTACTATATTACACTTTTTTCTTTTTTACCTCTGGTGATATTTGTTGTTTTTATGGTATTGTTTTATGGTAAGATTAAGGTTTTATGATAGTTTATTTTATTTTTAATCGACCTTCAACATTTCTATTTAATGTGGAATTTTTCTAGACATTGTAAAGTTACATCTGGCTTTGAAACTCAATTTTATAACCTCTGCCTTTTGAATGTTTAGAAACGTTATACCTAATATATATTTTTAAATATCACTGGCTTTAATTACACCATTTCCTGTCTTTGTTCCTATTTATATCAGTTTTTGTTCATTTTGTCATAATATCCTGAATTTTTTCAGGTTAATTAATTTTTTTTAATATTTCATTTACTTTCCACTCATTACTTAATAGCTATTCCAGTTTGTTTGCTCTTAGTGTTTGTTGTGAGATTGTGATGTGAATCTTTTACGTATTGTGGTGTGCCTTTAAATATAACATCTTACATACAATTTAAGAAATTCAGGACTTTACAGGAGTATATTTCTACTTCCTTATCTTTTGTATTACTGTCCTACAATTTTTTACATTTTATTTCTACATATTTTATAAATCTTTTTATCCAGCACTATTATTTTTGCTTTTAGCTATTAAGTGTGCACTTAAAAGTAATTAAAATAAGAAGAATTTCTTAATTTTTCCCACATACTGTAAGTTGACTATCAAAGGGACTGAGAAAAAGTGGTCAACATATGCAGGTGGTAAATGTAGAGAGGTGTTCAACTATGGAGACTCTACTATATTTAATATTACCTTCACATCTTTCTTCATTTCTTTTTATAGAGTCAAATTTTCAACTGACGTTATTTTTCTTCACCCTGAAGAACTTCATTTAATATTTCTTGTAATGTAGGTCTGTTAGCAACAAATTCTCTCTGCTTTGGTCTATATGAGATAGAACTTATTTTGTTATTAATTTTAAAGAATATTTCCCTGAATATATCAATCTAGATTAAAACTGTATTCTTTCAACACTTTAAATATTGTTCTATTTCTATTCTCTTCCAGCTTGCATCCTTGCCAACAGGAAGTCTGTATTCATTCTAGCTTTTGTTCCACTATAATCATTTGGCTTTTTTACTTCTGAGGTTTTTAAGATTTTCTTTATATAGCTGATTTTCAGCAATATTTTCTTTTTTGTATGTGTATATTACAGAGTCTCACTCAATTGCCAGTGCTAGAGTGCAGTAGCATTGTCACAGCTCACTGCAACCTAGACTTTCTAGGCTCAAGCCATCCTCCTGCCTCAGTCTCTGAGTAGTTGGCACTACAAGTCCACAGGACCACATCAGCTAATTTTTCTTCTTTTTATGGAATCAGGGTTATACTATTGTTCAGGCTGGTTTTGAACTCCTGGCCTCAAGCCGTCCTCTCTCCTGAGCCTTGCAAAGTACTGGGACTATCAGTGTGAGCCATTGCACCAAGCCAGCAATTTGATTATTATATACCTGGGTGTTTTATTTATGTGCATTGTACTTGTGGTTTGTTAAATCACTTAGTTATGTGGATTTATGTTTTTTATCAAATTTGGAAACAATGGCCATTTTTATTTTTGCATTTGTTTTTTTCTGTCAGTTCCCCATTCTTTCTGGAACTTCAACTGCAACTACACAAGACAGGTAGATATTATATCACATGTCACTGGGCCTCTGTTCATGGACTTTAAAGTTTTTTTTCTCAGATGGTTGCAGTGGATCATACCTGTAATCTGAGCATTCTGGGAGGGCAAGGGAGGTGGATTGCTTGAGCTCAGGAGTTCTAGACCAGCCTGAGCAAGAGAGAGGCCCCATCTCTAAAAAGTAACTTCGTGTTGTGGAGGGTACCTGTAGTCCCAGCTACTTGGGAGGTGGGGGCAAGAGAATCACTTGAGCCCAGAAGTTTGAGGTTGCTGTCAGCTATGATGATGCAATGGCACTCTACTGAAGGTAACAAAGTCAAAGTCTGTTAAAAAAAATAGAAAGAAAGACCTTTTTTCTATGTATATTTTGATTCTGAAAATTTTCATTGATATTATTGCAAGTTCATTGATCATTATTCTCCATTATATAATTTGCCATTAAATTTATAGAGTTTAATGTCTATATTATCTCAGATACTGTGTTTTTTAGCTTCAGATGTTTTATTTTGTTTTTATTATGTTTAATGTATTTTATTTTTGTGTTGCACTTTATACTCTTCACATATTTACTAATTATTTTAAATCTCCTTTTTGTTAATTAGATAATGTTTATCATGTATTTACTGAAGATTATATTTTCTGTTGAAAGGGTTTTCTTTTATTTTTCTTTCTATTTTTTTATGTCTAATAGTTTCTGCTTGTATGATGAACATTGTATTATTATGTTGTTAAATTTCTAAATTTTGTTGTCATCTATGGATAAATGTTGAAAATTATATTTGAGGTAGATAGGTTAATTGAAAATAAAATTTAGCTTATTGTGGCTTGTTTTTAAACTTTGTTAGTTTAGTATTTCTAGTACCATTAAATTATACTGGTTTTACCTTACTACTAAGATGTAACTGTTATAATGTCTCTGTTAAATGCCCCAGACTTTCAAGGGAACACTACAGTCTCACAAGTGGGAACATGAATTATTCCAAACTCTATGTGGATTCTAGAAATTGTTGAATTTACAGTTATTATTCTCTCTTTGCCTAGACATGTGAGATTTCAACCTTGCATGTGTCATTTAGCAACAGAATCATAGAAGTATATGTGTATTTTTGCATCTTTTACTCTTTATTACACTCTGTTATGTTCTACTTCAATTTCTTTGAACACTAATCTCCATTGTCAACAAAGCAAGACTGCTGCCCACTGCTTGGGATTCTCCTCTTGCTGTGACACAGAAAAACTTCTTGAGCTCATATCATTTGATATTCTTTCAGGAATCACCTCTGTTAATCTTTTCCCCCATATGCCAGGCTGAAGGGAAAAATATTTAGGCTTCAGAAAGAACTGGTATGTGATACTAAAGAGAGTATAACTTCAAAACCACATGTCTAGCCTTCTGCCTAGTGACATTTTAAAGTTTATTTTTTCCCCAGGGGTAATGGTATTATGGATATTTAAAATGCTGATATATGTATATTTATATCAAACAGCACATTCTACATGTATATATAACTATCAACACAAGAAAAACTATAAATAACCCATTAACTATAAATTTCCTTTTTGACCCTTGAAACTCCTCTATATAATTTTCCTTTAACTCAATACTCAACATAATCACTGATCTATAGGTGTGGTCCCACCTTTTGCCCTCCCTCTGTGAAGTGTAGAACATAGATGTTTTGGCACAATAATCAAGCAAATGAGGTGATAGCTATGTTGATTGGTTTAATACAAACACGTCAGATTGTATTAAAAAAATAAGCACATTGTACCCCACATATGCATGAATGTATGCATGATCTATGTGTATTTGACTTAATAAAAAAAAAGAAAAAAAATACAAAGAGAGGAAGCCAACAACTTAATGGTTCATCTCAAGCAACTGGAAAAGGAAGAAAATTCCAACCCCAAATCCAGCAGAAGTAAAGGAATAACCAAAATTAGAGCAGAATTAAATAAAATTGTAAACAAAAGAATAATTCAAAAGATCAATGAAACAAAATGTTGTTTTTTTGAAAAGATTAACAAAACTAATAATACATTGGCCAATCTAACAGCAAACAGACAAGTAAAACCTCTATTATCGTCTATCAGAAACAATAAAGGAGAAATAACAACAGACGTCAGAAATTCAAAAAATTCTCAATTATTACTACAAAAAAACTCTACTTCCAGAAATATGAAAATCAGAAGTAAATGGACCAATACCTGGAAGCACACCACCTTCCTAGACTACCAGAAAGAATTACCAATCTTTAATAGACCTATATCAATCACTGAAATAGCTTCAACTATAACAAATTTCCCCCTCTAAAAAATTCAGGAACCAGATTGCTTCATTTCCAAATTCTGTCAAACCCTTAAATTGAAACTAATACGTGTATTATATAACCTTTTCCAAAGCATAGAAAAAGAAGGAATATTCTCCCAACACATTCTATGAAGCAAATATCACCCTGATCCCAAAACCAGGAAAGGATCCAACAGAGAAAGAAAATTATAGACCAATAACATTAATGAATATCAATGCAAAAGTATTAATAAGATCTTAGCAAACAAAATTCAACAACAAATTAAAGAAATTATACACCATAATCAACTTGGATTTATTCCAGGGTTACAGGGTTGGTTCAACAAATGCAAATCAATAATTATAATACATCACATAAAATAAAAAACAAAGACCATATGATTCTCTTAATTGACTTAGAAAAAGCTTTTGATAACAACCAGCAAATTCTCATGATCAAAACACTTAAGAAAATGGGCATAAAATGTACATTTCTTAAACTCATAGAGGACATCTACAACAAACTAACAGCCGATATCATATTGAATGGTGTAAAATTGAAAACATTTCCATTCAGATAAAGACCTAGGCAAGGATGCCCCTTGTCACCATTGCTATTCATCATAGTAATGGAAGTCATAGCCATTGCAACCAGGCAAGAGAAGGCGATCAAGGGTATCCAAATAGGGTCAGAGGAGATCAAACTCTCACTCTTCACAGATGATATGATCCTATACCTGGAAAATTCCAGGGTCTCAACTACAAAACTCTTAGAAGTGATCAAGGAATACAATAGCGTCTCAGGATACAAAATCAATACTTACAAATAAGTAGCTTTTATATATACTAATAATAGTCAAGCTGAAAATATAGTCAAGACCTATTCCTTTTGCAGTAGTGCCAAACAAGATGAAATATCTGGGATTTTACCTAAATAAGGAAATAAAACATCTCTATAAAGAGAATTATGAAACTCTGAGAAAGGAAATAGGTGAATATGTTAGGAAATTGAAAAACATACCATCCTCATGGCTGGGAAGAATCAACATTGTTAAAATGTCTGAACTATCCCAAGCAATCTACAGATTCAATGCAATCCCTATTAAAGTACCATTGTCATACTTTATAGAGCTTGAAAACATAGTGTTTGGTTTTGTATGGCATCAGAAAAAAACCTCAAATAGTCAAGACATTACTCAGAAATAAAAACAAATAAGCAGGTAACATGTTACCAGACTTTAGGCTATATTATAAATCTATAGTGATCAAAACAGCATGGTACTAGAAAAAAAAAAACCTGAAAGGTAGATTTATGGAACAGAATGGAGTGCGAAGAGATAAACCCAGCTACTTACCATCATTTGATCTTTGATAAGCCTATCAAAAACATTCACTCCCTATTTGACAAATAATGCTTGGTGAACTGTCTGGAGACCTGTAGAAGACTGAAACTGGACCTCCACCTTTCACCATTAACAGAAATTAAAACAACTTTCAGAATGGGAGAAGGGAGATTTTTGCAAGTTATGCTTCCAATAAAGGTCTGATAAATAGAATCCACAAAGAACTCAAACTAATCAATAAGAAAATAACAAATAACCCCATTTCTATATGGGCAAGAGACTTGAAAAGAAACTTCTCTGAAGACAAATGCATGGTCTATAAACACATGAATAAATGTTAATCATCTTTAATCATCAGAGAAATGTAAATCAAAACCACTTGGAGATATCATCCAACTCCAGTAATATTAGCCCCTATAACAAAATCCCAAAACTACAAATGTTGGTCTGGATGTGAAGGGAAGGGAATACTTCTACACTGCTGGTGGGAATGTAAGCTAATATGACCTTTTTGGAAAGAAGTTTGTAGAATACTCAAGGATCTAAAGGTGGACGTACCATTCGATCCTGAAATTTTTCTACTAGGTATATACCCAGATGACCAAAAATTATTTTACAATAAAGACATTTGCACCAGAATGTTTACTGAAGCCCAATTCATAACTGCCAAGACATGGAAAGAGCCCAAGTGGCCATCGATCCATGAATAAATTAACAAATTGTGGTATATGTACACCACAGAATCCTAGGCAGCCATAAAAAAGTTGGAGACATCACATCTTTTATGTTTACCTGGATGAGGCTGGAACATATTCTTAGTAAATTATCTCAAGTATGGGGGGAAAAAGTGTCCAATGTATTCAACATTACTATGAAATCAATATATAAGCACCTACATATTCATACGAATAGTAAAACACAACTATAGTCCAAAAGGTAGAAGAAAAGAGAAGAGAGAAGGGGGGGAGGAGGCAAATGGAAGGGGACTATTTGGGGGGACCTCACATAATGTGCATAATGCAATGGTACATTTTAAAATTATTAAGAAAATAATATAATTTTGTTGAATGGATGTGTTAATCAGTTCAATGTAAGTAAGCATTTCACATTTTATATCAAACCAGTACACTGAACCCCATAAATACATCAATGTACACAGTTATGATTTAATAGAAACAAAAAATAAATAATAAAGAAAAATTAAAGAAAAATAAATAAAAATAAAACTGGAGGCATCATATTATTAGACTTCAGATTATACTACAAGTCTACAGTCATTAAAGCAGCATGGTACTGGCACAAAAATAGAGATATAGATATATGGAATAAAACAGAGGACTTAGAGATGAAGCCAGCTGTGTTTTGCCATCTGATATTTGGTAAACCAAACAAAAAAATATATTGGGGAAAAGAATTCATATTTATTAAATAGTGCTGGGAGAACTTATTACCCACACGTAGAAGACTGAAACAGGGCTTGTACTTCTCACCACTTACAAAAATTCACTGTTTCTGGATAAAATATTTAAATTTAAGATGCAAAACAACAATCTTAGAAGAAAGTGTGAGAAAAACTCTTAAGGCTATCAGTCTGGGAAAAGAATTTATGAGAAAAACTGCCTTGGCAATTGCAACAATATTAAAAATAAATAAGTGGGACTTAATGAAGCTGAAAAGCTTCTTCACGGCCAATGGTATAAAATGCTAAAGTAAATAGACAGTTTTCAGAATGGGAGAAGTTATTTGCATGCTATGAATCTGACAAAGGTCTAATAACTGGAATCTATGGAGAACTCAAATAATCAACAATAAAAGAGCAAACAAGCCCATTTATAAGTGGGCAAGAGACTTGAATAGAAACTTCTCTGAAGAAAACAGACCAAAGGCCAATCTACACATGAAAAAATTCTCATTGTCCCTAATCTCCAGATAAACACAAATCAAGAACACTCTAAGACATCATTTAACCCCAGTGAGAATAACCTTCATCACAAAATCCCGAAGCAGCAAATGTGGTGTATAAGCAGAGAAGTGGACACTTTTAATTTTTTTTTTCTGAGAAGCATTCCATTGTCTGGATGTACCACATTTTGTGTATGCATTCTCATATTGATGGGCATTTGGGGTTGGATTCAATTCTTGAGTATTTTTAATAAAGTCATTATGAACATTCTCATGTAAGTCTTTGTGAGAATATGTACTTTACAGTTCTCTTGCATATGTACTTAGCAGTAGAATATCAAGGTCAGTTAGTAAATTTATTTTGAACTTTTCAAGAAACTATGAATAATTTTTCCAAAGTAGTTGTGACATATCATAGTCTCATCAATAGTGTTTAAAATTGCCCTCCCCCATTCTTACCAAAGATGCCATGATATGGTTAGTTTTTTTAACTTTATAGTATCTGACTGGGATGTAGTAGTGTAGTGGTATATTACTGTAACTTTAATTTTCAGTTTTTAATGACTGATGATATTGAATATCTTTTTCTGTGATTACTTACCTAATACATATTTCATTTGGTGAGTGTTTGTTCAAATTTGTAGCACATTTTACTAGTTTTTTTTTAATACTATTTCATTCTGAGAGATTTCTGTTATATTCTGCATACGAGGCCTCTATCGGGCACAAGATTTACAAAGATGTTCTCTCAGTCTGTAATGTAATACTGAATTTTGAAAAGCAATATTTTTAATTTTTATACAGATGAATTTATCATTTTTCCTTTTATGGATTATTTTTAATGTCTTGTATTTCAGTTTACTTGAAGTTTTGAACCAGTGGATTTATAGTTTTAATCAAAGTTGGATCTTTTTCAGTCATGATTGCTTCAAACAGTTTTTTCCTTCCATTTTTTCTCTCATGTGAGTATTCCAAAAACACATATATTAGGGTCCTTGAAGAGCTCCCCAAACTCCCAGTGTTATTTTGATTTACACCTCTTTTCTCTCTCTGTTTCATTTTGGATATTTTGTATTCTGCATGTTTACTAATATTTTATTTCCATTTCTGATGTTTTAATTCCATCTAGTATATTTTATCAGAGATATTTTATTTTTATTCTCATTAATTTGATGTGGATCTTTATATCTTCCATGTTGCTACTTAATGTGCTCAATCTTTCCTCTATCTTCTTAAACATGCACAATATAGTAATAATACCCTTTTAATGTCTGATTCTTAATCTCTAATTTCTCGGTCTGTTTACTTATTTCTCTCCTTATTATTGATGTTTTTTTTCTGATTTATTGCTTACTAAATATTTTTGTATTTGATGCCAGATATTATAAGTTTTATTTTCCCAGGTGCCATACTTTTTGTATTCCTATGAATATTCGTGATCATTTCTGAGATATAGTAAAGATTTGGAGATACAGTTTGTTTTTTTCAACACTTATTTTTCTTTTAAGCTTTCTTAAGTGGCATCAAAATAGCTTTTGATCTATGTCTACTTTTGTCCCACTTATGAGGAAATATCCTTCTGAGTGCTATAATTAATTCCTTGCAAATTCTTGCAAATTACAAGGATCACCACAGACTCTTGGAAGCAGAAACTGTCCTTGGGCATATATGATTTCACAGACTGATATCTCTGCTCCTTTTGGGTGGAATTTCTCTGGTCTCAAGTAGTTTTTTGTACACTCATACACTGATCAATACTCAGTTAAAGACTCAAGAAGAACTCCTTGTAGAACTAGAGAGCTCTCTGTCAATATAGCTGTTACCTCTCTATTACTCTATCTTGTGGATTCCAGACTTTCTCATATCTTTGGATTCTCCACTCATATCCTCAAGTCATGGAAATTATCAGGTTCTTTGTGGATTCTGTCCCCTTTAGCAAGATGTCATCTCTCATCAGGTAGTAAATTGGGAACAGTTAGAGAAATTACCTTATTTATTTTCCCTGTCTCAGAGATTACTGCCTTATATTGCCTGATGTACAATGTTCAAAAATGTTTAAACATTTAAATGTTTAAAAATTTCATTTTTTAAGATATGAAGATAATTTCCCCATGTTTTTTCATTTTGCTCGAAGTAGGTATTTTGATACTATGCATTTTGATTTTCTAATATAAAAAATTTTTAATGTATTTTATCTACTTTTCTCATTGTTAACTTAGGGAAGGAATTATAGGCAGAAGTGGAATTTATCATCAACGATTTTTAATGTGTTTGCAGAATGTGTTATATTTTCAGAACAGTAATAATTGAACATACATGATTGGTAGGAGGTTAAAGAAAAGAAATAAAATTGAAATACAGTAAATGACTAATATAGGGCAAAAGATATAATAATGAATTCAGCTTTTGATATGTATAAATTATGGTGTCAAGACATTCAGAAACACATTCATCAGGAAATTGGAAATACAAGACTGGAATTTGGGAGAAAGATCAGAACTCTATTACTACTAAATAAAGAAAGAAGAAAGTAAAAGGTTGGACAATAGGTATGGACCTTAATCATATTTGCAATCACTATGCTTATCATAATGTCTGGAATATGTAAAATGTTCAGTAGAGGGATATTGAAAGAGCATAAAAAGAGCATCATTTAGTATAAGAGTAAGGGGAAAATGGGATGAATAATCAGAGAGAGAGGAGTTTCCTTGATACCAAATTCTTGATAACAAAAAAGTGCCATGAAGTTTGACTTTTGAGCACTTTTGAAAAGATTTATATTGTTCCATAAAAAATTAGCAAATTTGGGGGGAACAAAAGTAATAGTATTTTACTAGTAATTTCTATTTTCTATGTTCAACTCACAAAATACACACTGGGATATATACTTTTCTGGGCAGTCATGACCTGACCCTATTGCCTATCAAGTCAAACGGCTTCATTATTGCACTCCCCTCAGGCTTACAAATGGAAAGCTTAAAATATCTATTGAATAAAATGTAATTGACACTATCCTATATGCTTTTGACTCCCTTCTTTATTCATAAATGAAGTCATCCCTGACTTCAGAAGGATCCTTTTGAACAAAACATCAGTTTCCAAATGAAAATTTTGGTTTGCTATTGTACTGGATGCCTTTATACTACCCCTGTCTTGCTACTGAAATGTAAGTAACATTTGTTTAACTATTTAAAGGTATTAATGAAAATATTATAAAATTATAATCTAGGTTTTGAGAGAAAAATTAGATTGTATTTCTAGGCTACCAATATAATTTATTGGTTTTTATCATATTTTAGTTAGAATACCATCACTCATTTTATTTTTTAAAGTATAGCCTCTCCATAAGTCATACACATGAATACACACACACTCACACACACACAAACATAAATAAAAAATACTTAAATTCTTCTAGAATTGAAAATTTAAAACCACCTTTAAATTTACCTTTCTGAGTAGGGATTGAGTAAATGTATCCAAAAGATTAAAATATTATCTTTTCATTTTCTTTTAGCCACTCAAAAGCTTTAGGTTGCATTAAACTACTTTGTGATATATTTTGCAGTAGAAAATATATTGATAGCTGAACTTAAAGCACATTAGGCACTGCAGATTTACCTTCATGAAAAATAAGAGAGGTTGGTTTACTTGTCCTCAACCTTACCTAAAATTCTCATACTCAGTGAAGTGGCAATGATTTTCTTTTAAAACCATTTGACTACGCCATTCCCTTTAGAAAAGCCTGTAGTTTCATTGCACCAATTTTTACTTTTACTTTTTAATTTCAGATTCATATGAGGCTCTAAATAATTAGGTTACATTGTTTGCATTTTTAAAGTAAAGTTCAAGTTGTAGTTGAGCCCTTCACCCAGGGAGTGTTCTGTATACCCCTATATTGTGCCCATTAAATAAGAGCTTACCATTCCTCCTTCCCCTTCCTTTTCCTCTCTTTTCCCTCCTCTCACACACTTGAATTTAATTGTGTTTTTATCTTATGTGGGTAAGGAGATGTTTATATATTGCTTTCATATTAGTATTGACTTTATTGGATACTTTGTTTTTCATTCTTGTAATTCACTAAGTAGAATATTCTTCAGCTCTATCCAGATAAATACAAAAGATGTGAAGTCTTCATCTTTTTATGGCTGAATAGTATTCCCTAGTATACATGCACCATAATTTATTAATCCATTCATGTATTGAAGGGCACTTGGGTTGATTTCACATCTTGGCGATTATAAATTGAGCTGCAATGGACATTCTACTTCAAATATCTTGGTAAAATGATTTTTTTTCCTCTAGGTAGATACATAGTAATGAAATTGTGGGATCAAATAGGTCTTCTTTTAGCTCTTTGAGGATTCTCCTTACTTCTTTCCACAGGGACTGTGTTAATTTGCAATCCCACCAGCAGGTAAAACTGTTTCCTTCTCTCCACATCCACAACAGCTTCTGTAGCATAGGGGTCTTGTGATGTGAGCTATTCTTACTAGAGTTAGGTAATATGTCAAGGTGGTTTTGATTTGCATCTCTCTGATATTGAGAGATAGTGAATATTTTTTTCATGTGTATGTTGACCTGTCTTCTTCAGAGAAGGTTCTGTTCATGTCTCTTGACTGTTTGCTTTTTTTCTTTTTGATTATGGAAAAACTAGACTCTACAGTTTAAGTGCTCTGAAGACTCTAGTTATCAGCCCTTTGTCAAATTTGTAGTATGCAAATATCTTCTTTCATTCTGAAAGTTATCTGTTTGCTTTAGTCGTTGTGCCCTTAGCTGCCCAGAAGTTTTTTAGCTTGATCAAGTCCCATTTATTTATTTTTGGTGTTACCTCAATTGCCACAGTTTTTCTTTAGTAAATCTTTTCCTAAGCCAATACTGACAAGAGTTTTCCCCATACTTTCTTCTAGAAATTTTATTGTTTCATATCTTAAATTTAAATCTTTTATATTCAGCATTATTTCCTCGAAGGAACACTTAAGAAAATAGGCATAGATGGAATATTTCTTAAACTGATAAAGACCATCTGCACCAAATATATACCCTATATCATACTGAATGGAATAGGACAGAAAGCATTTCAACTTAGAATGGAACCAGATAGAACTGTACACTATTGCTACTACTATTCAACATAGTGCTAGAAGTTCTAGCCAATGCAATCAGGCAAAAGAATGATATCAGTGGTATTCAAACTGGGACAGAAGAGTTCAGACTCTCACCCTATGAAAATGATATAAACTTATACTTAGAAAACTTCAGGGTCTCAACCACAAGCAAATGATCAAGAAATACAATAAAGAGAGACAGAGCAAGATGGTATACTAGAGACATCTCCTTTGCTGACATTTGTGGTGATATCAGGGAGGGAGGACCCCAGCTACCTCTGTATGGAGGGCCCTTGGACATGATCAAGAAATACAATAATGAGAGACAGAGCAAGATGGTATACTAGAGACATCTCCTTTGCTGACACTTGTGGTGATATGAGGGAGGGAGGACTCCAGCTACCTCTGTATGGAGGGCCCTTGGACATGATCAAGAAATACAATAATGGGAAACAGAGCAAGATGGCTTACTAGAGACATCTTTGCTGACACCTGTAGTGATATGAGGGAGGGAGGACTCCAGCTACCTCTGTACGGAGGGTCCTTGGACATGATCAAGAAATACAATAATGGGAAACAGAGCAAGATGGCTTACTAGAAACATCTTTGCTGACACCTGTGGTGATATGAGGGAGGGAGGACTCCAGCTACCTCTGTATGGAAATCCTGCCCAGAAATATTGCATCAGGGTCACAGTGAGGCAGCAGGAGACTATAGGAGCCAACTAAGGGTTCGGGAGCAGCACAGGAGGCGAGTGCTTGCATGTCAGCAGAGGTTGGCTGGTTCTACAGTGGTTTTCAGACGAAGAATGCCTGCCATGTAGACTTTTTTTTTTTTCAGTTTTTGGTCAGGGCTGGGTTTGAACCCACCACATCTGGCATATAGGGCTGGTGCCCTGCCTTTGAGCCACAGGCACCACTCTATTTTTCTTTCTTTCTTTCTTTTTTTTTTTTTGGACCTGAAAATGTATTGGGGTTTCGTTGGGAGAAGGTGGGTGAGCAAGTGATCTTGAATAGTGCACTGGGGCTGGTATGAACTACCAGGCAGAGTAGAGCTCTCATCATTTGGCTGGTGGCCAGGTATAGCCATTGTGGGAGAGCTCTCTGGTAGGAAGAGTCCCCAGGAACCTAATAGGAAGCCAATTCTGGTGCACCTGCTGAGGTGGGCAATCACTCATGGGGAGACTTTAGAGAAAGCCACTTTCCTGGGAAAGCCACTGCATGGACAACGTATGTTGTTTAGAAAGGTCAGTGTCTCAGGTTACAAAATCAACACTCATAAATCTGTAGCCTTTATATATACCAACAGCAGCCAAGCTGAAAAAGCAGTCAAGGACTCTATTCCGTTCACAATAGTGCCAAAGAAGATGAAATATTTAGTAGTTTACCTAACAAAGGATGTGAAAGATCTCTACAAAGATAACTATGAAACTCTAAGGAAAGAAATAGCTGAAAATGTTAACAAATGGAAAAAAAATACCATGCTCATGGCTGTGAAGAATCAACATTGTTAAAATGTCCATACTACCCAAAGCAATATATAATTTTAATGCAATCCCCATTAAAGCTCCACTGTCATATTTTAAAGATCTTGAAAAAATAAT
>CAUYTI010153329.1:0-17406 GCA_963575145.1 Galago senegalensis
TGCAACCAAAAAATAGCCAGGCGTTGTGGCGGGTGCCTGTGGTCCCAGCTACTTGGGAGGCGGAGGCAGGAGACTCGCTTAAGCCCAGGAGTTGGAGGTTGCTGTGAGCTGTAATGCCATGGCACTCTACCCAGGGGGACAGCTTGAGGCTCTGTCTCAAAAAAAAAAAAAGAAATTACTTAACGGGTACAATATACATGATCCAGATGATGGATACACTAAAAACCACACTTAACCACTATGCAATATAGCCACATTACAAAATTGCATTTATACCCCTTAAAATTATAAATAAAACATTACATGGATGTAATGGATGTATGAGGCTTCCACAATTTCCTACCAAATAGATTAGGAGTTTCCCTTGGCAAACCTTCCTTTGAGTACTCTCAACAAACTAGTTATTACAGATTATGGCTGTAATTATTAAATTAAATCCTGCAACCAAACTGAGAATTAGACACCATGGTTATTCCCATCGGTTAGATGGGGAGCTCAGAGATATCAAATAACTTGCCCAAGGTTACCCAACCAGTTGATGAGTAATTCAATTCAAACTCAGGAAAGATGTTTCTGGATTCTAGGCCTAGGCTGTGGAAAACAAATCATTTTTTTGTTTTGTTTTGTTTTAAGTCAATGAATGTTGAAAGAATGAAATCAGTAAATGGTACCAGAAATCAGAATGACCCATTTGGAGTTACAATGAAAATGGAAACTTGGGCTCAGTGCCTGTGGCTCAAGTGGCTAAGGCACCAGCCACATACACCTAAGGTGGCAGGTTCTAATCTAGCCTAGGCCTGCCAAAACAACGACAGGGGCGTTGTGGCAGGCGCCAGTGGTCCCAGCTACTTGGGAGGCAGAGGTAGGAGACTCGCTTGAGCCCAGGAGTTGGAGGTGGCTGTGAGCTGTGATGCCAGGGCAGTCTACCCAGGGGGACAGCTTGAGGCTCTATCTCAAAAAAAAAAAAAAAAAAAAAGAAAGAAAGAAAAGAAAATGGAAACTTGTATAACCCAAAGGGCATTCATATTTGATACTGGATGACAGTTTGGGAGGAACATAAACAAGTTCAAAACTCAGGCACTGTCAATTCAATTATGGGGCACCCCAAGAGAAGGCTTCTTGCCCTGATCTATTGCTGTCTCATGGGGTGGGGATTTGAAAGCTCAACGCTGATGCCACATTCAGGGACAGGTTAGGAAGGTCTGATGGGCTAGAACACAGCCAGTAGAAAGTAGTTAAAGGGCCTGGGAAGTGAGGAGTGAAGCCAGGCATAGAAAAGCCTGCAGCCTCTTTAGCGGCTTACCTCCCGCAGCTCCAGTCTCTGGGCCACCGCCTCTAGGCTCTCCTGGCCAGTGCTCTCCACCGACAGCGTAAATTCCACAAATTCATTATTGAGCAGCTGAATCCGGGCAACCAGGCAGCTCTTGCTGGACACAGTGTAGCGCCGGGTGCGTTTCAGTTTTAACCCAAAAGGCAGTGGCATCTTCTCCCTTCAAGAGCGGAGGCGTAAAGAGAGAAAAGCACCGCCACTAATCCAGCTGCGGTGACGCCAGGAGAAAGCGATCCTGTCCTGGCTCCAGCTGCTCACCCAGCAGCCGCTGCCGCCATTAAAAAGCAACCGAGTCTCCGAAGGCCGGGTAAAGTGAACATCCACGCCAGCGCTGAAGAAAGAGGAACACTGGTTACGTGAGCAATGGTTAACTCTGGGTTTCACTACCAAAAATCAGTGTCCAGAGAATCAGCTTTCCCTCTCCGCTGTAAAAAGGTACTCACTGTACCTGGGAGGCAAGGTGGAAATTTATCATCAGAGCTATTTTAGGGGCCCTGGGTCAGACTCCATCCCTCACTTTATTTTACAAATATTGATAACAAACTGTAGCTAACGTCAGATTGAGTGTGATAATGGCCAGCACTGCTAAATCCCAAATTTAGTAGTCAGCACTAGTTGTCCTCTTCCAATTCTGGATAAAGTGTTGTTTTTCATGGGTAACCCTTTCGGGCTCACCAATACTTCAAATGTCAGAGTTCGTAAGTTCTTAAGTGAGAAAAGTGCAAGACATCGCCCAAAGAGGTTCCAGTCCTAGCCCCATTAGTTAAATTGATCCTGAAGGCAAAAGGGAGGAATAATCCGCTCTAGTTTTTAGCAGCTGTGAGGTTCAAACAAGATGAAGTACTTAACAAGTATTTGTAGAACTTTTTCTGGCTTCTAAGTATTGACCTCATCAAACTGATTTACTTAGGAACACCATAAAAGACCCTACAAATAAAAACTCATTAGAATTACAACAGTTCTGCAAACCCTGACCCCTGGCTCCTTTCTAGGGCAGGGACGCGCCCAAACCCGCGATGGACCTTCACCTAAGTGGTCCACAAGACAAGGGGGCCGAGGCCTTAAACTCCATTCGGTGTTAATGAGCAGACGGAATTCAGAAAACCCACGAAGCCACCCGGGCGGTGGAGACCTCAGGCTTCAACTCCTGCCGCGCCCTCAGCACCAGCCGGTTAAAGGAAAACTGTGTTGCTATGCCAACAGGTAGTTTGGCAGGCCCGGAACCCTCTGCCCGCGGCAGCGTTTCTGGACGGACTCGGCCGGGTAGGACCAGCCGCCTCTGTTCCTGAAAGAAGTCTTTAAAGGGGTCAACTCGAGCCCTACAGGCGGTGGGGACTGGGTGGGCTTTGTGTGACGTTTGACGTGGAGCCACAAGGCCCCCAAATACGCTACTTACAACGATTTTAGCCACACATGTCATTTAACTTCTGAGCTGAGGCAAATTGGGGCCGAACGGCAGCTAGGGATTTTTATATGAGCTGGATTTATTTTTCCATTAATCGAGTCAACAAATTCCCGGTTATTTCCAGAGTCGTGGGACTGTTCCCACCTCCTGTCTTCCTCTGCGCAGAGGATGCCCTCGAGGATGAATCGCTTAGCGTGGCCCGGCCGTAGCTGCCTATGGTGACCTTGGACTGGAGACCTCGCGGTGGGACTAGGTCTGCCCCCAACCCTCTGGGAGACAGAACGCAGGCCTAAGGAAGAGGAGCGGTTTTCTCAGCTTTCCACTAGGACGGGCTAACCTGGGAATCGACAGTTGTTTTGTCCGCTTTCCTGACTGCATCTCAGCCCCCAGAGGTGATGGGCACTCAGAGCTGGAGAATAGGGTTTAGCTATTACCCTAGGCTTTGCCAAACGTAACATTTTGAAATTGCATTCCACAAATGTGTATCGCATCTCTTGAGTACAAGGCAGCGTAATGAACATTGTGAGAAATCTAAGACGAATCCTAAGCCGTCGCTGTCCTTAAGGAGATTACAAGCATGCTATAATTACATACAGAGCTGTGTCTCTAATAAGGACTCAACCACGGTTTTCTCTGGCTGGCTTTTTGTTTGGGTTTTTGTTGTTGTTTTTTCTTTAAATTTGTTTTTGCACTCTCGTTATCCCCAGATACCAAGGAAAATAAAACAAAAAGTTAAAAACAAGGGATGTGAGGCCAGGAAAAAACAACTGGAACTACCTGAAGTATTGTGTTAACAGCACAAGTGCCTTTTGTAGGTAAAAGTACCATATTATATAGGGAAACTAAGTATTATCAAAAGGGTCCCCACGTGCAGTAGCTTTTGATGCTCTTAGCTGTTTCATAGTTATAAATACTTGAACATAGTTGAAACAAAATGGAAAAAAATCAAGAAAGGTGAAAAATAATAAGCTTTTAACTAGAAATTTGTCTGATAAACTACAGATGTGTAGACTTTAAAAGATAATATAATACATAAAGTATACTAAACTCTCATGAGCTGAGCTGATAAGACTTCAATTTTCTATAAAAATTTATGGTAACGAACAGGATAGGTTAAGTAATATAGATGAGAGACAAGATACTGCATATATGGAGAGGAGAATTAATATTTAAGAGCTGTTCAGAGATGGCAGTCTTTTCACTATATACAACTATGCCTGGAAGGTAAGAGATACTATACAACTTAATTATTAACTTATGTTCTGATTAAGCAAACTCAGAGTAAAACTTTAAATTGTCCCTGAGACTTTAAATGTATTACAGCATCAGGGATAATGAAAAGTCAACGTTTTCTCTTTTATGGTAGCAGATGTTGTAAGTGAAAAAGTTGATGTTTATCAAGTGCATTTTCCCTGTAAGATCTATCTATAAGAATGGCTCGACCTTTGCTTACTTATGTAAAACTGTGTTAAAATAATCTGTTTACTCATGTAATAGTTTTTAAAGAAAACTAGGAATAATTTATATACAATGCTTTCGTTATGTAGTAAGAAAACGAATACATATTAAATTCTGCTCCAGTACAAGTTTACAAAAGGCAGTCTGAGCTAATTGTTAATTCACTTTAATATTTCCAGTCCCCTTCCAAGTTTCTCAAATACACTTGAACTTTTTATCTTGCTCCCCCCTTGTACTCAGGTCCTCACCACATGCAATTTTGACAATGTTAACTTTAAAATAATTACTAAAAAGAGAAAATGTATGACATGTTTAGAGTAATATCTGTATCTTATAGCATTACATCAAACGTATGTTTCCTACGGACAAAACTTGTGCAAAAGTACTCGAGAATAAAATGTCCTAGAAACAAAATGCAACTACGTTCAGAGTAAAATTACTGGCAAATAGCAAACTTAAAAAAAAAAAAACCGTCAGCAACTATTAAGCATACAGCGGTTGTCATTTGTAATACAGAATGTTTTGAATGTTTGCGAGCATACGCTATTATTGTAAGGCTTTCTCAGCAAAAAAGAAAATAGGACGAGCATGCCAAGAGCGGCCAATCTAATCAGGATTGCAGAAATCACAAGTTGGAATTTGCAGATCCAAGAATTTTTTTTCTAGAGTAAACACTCTTTACTCCAAAAACAAAACAAGGCGTTACCAGTCCTTTCTTGTGCTCGTTCTCGCCAAAGTTATCCGGCAAATTTCATATTTTCGTATTCTGAGAGGCACAAATATGCCTAACACTTGTAAAACCCTGACCCAGAATTAAGCCGCAATAATCAGCTGAGAAGTTCAGAATAGAAGTTCGAGACCTCTTTTAGAAATTACTCGAATACACCACAGCGAACCTGGAAAAAGAAGACCTTTCTCTTTGTTACGTTCCTGCTATAGGTCTGGTAGCTGCGACTCGTCCTCCAGTACTCCAAGGCTGGCCGGGGCGCTCCGGGGTCCCAGCGTACGGACACACCCCACCGCTCCGCTCGGGCGCCCGCCCGCCTCCCGCCGGCCCAGACCCTGGGCCCTCACCTGCTCCCGCTCCCGCATCCTCGGGGCCGCGCGCCCGGTTCAGCGGCCCGCCTCCCGGGGCCCCGCCGCGCGGCCGCCGCAGCCGCGCCCGCACGCCAGTCCGCGCCGCGGCGCGCTCATGGGGCCCGCATGCCTCACTTCCTGTCTCCCAAAACTCGGCCCGCAGACCATTCCCCCGGGCAGAGTCCGGCGTTGGCAGCGACGGTGAGGGGAAAGGTCTGGGGGTGGGACGGCGGACGAGAAACGCCGTACAAAGAAGCCCACGGGGACGGGGGGAGGCAGAAAGACAAGCAGACGGACAGACTAGGGACGCGCGGCCGAAGCAGTGGAACGGCCAGAACCGGGCGTCCCTCCCCCTGGGCCTGGCGGGCGGACGGATCCGGGGAGGCGGTGGTGGCCGTGACCTCAGAGAGTTGGAATGCGGGCTCCCGGGCGCGGGGGAGGCGCGGACAGCTGCGACCGGCCGCCGGGGAGGGGGCGCGCTGCTGCTTTTTTTAATCGTATGACCACTTATTTTAAGAGTTTCCAAATAAAGCAAGGCTTTTAATAAAATGAGGGAGGGTATTATTTCTGTTCCAGGTAAAGGGTTTTATTCTTGTGTTATTAGGTGGTCTATACTATGCTTTTATTGCTAGAGCTATTCCTTTACTCTTGGACATTTCTAAATTGACTAAAACAATTCAAATGCGGTAGAACCTCTAAGTTGACCACCCAAGGGACTGTAACAAACTGGTCAACATACAGAGGTGATCAACATAAGGAGGTAGGTCTACTGTAGGTACATGTGGTGCATGTCTGGTTTATGAAAATTAGGTCAACTTAAGGAGGTGGTAAACTACGGAGGTCTACTTCATTGTACTTTCCTTTTAGTGCTTCTAAGGATATACTCTATAAAACTAGACACTGATCAGTATTGAGTGGAAAAGTTACCCCCACCAAAAAAGTGTTGATAAGCCTGAGAGCTGTATGATGTGCAGTACCCACTAGAGCTATTAAGGATGAAGACTCCCTGTCAAGTTGTCTGGGTTCAAATCCCAGCTCCAACACTTTCTAGCTGGGTGACCTTGTGCAAATGTCTTAACGTCTCTGTACTTGTTTCCTATAAAATGGAAATAGCAATAAGCAATATCCAGTAACGTCTGTAAAATATATGTGAAGTGCTTCTTCAATACTAGCCTCTGTTTATTATTGGGCATCACCTGTGGCTCAGTGGGTGGGGCACTGGCCCCATATACCGAGGGCAGCAGGTTCAAACCCAGCCCCGGTCAAACTGCAACAAAAAATAGCCAGGCATTGTGGCAGGTAACTGTAGTCCCAGCTACTCGGGAGGCTGAGGCAAGAGAATCTCCTAAACCCAGGAGTTGGAGGTTGCTGTGAGCTGTGACACCACTGCACTCTACGGAGGGTGATAAAATAAGACTCTGTCTCAAAAAATAATAATAATGTTTATTATTACATCGTGTGACACTAAGGAATAAAACTGTGACTTCAGCAACATTGCAATAGAGTATTTATAAAAATATTTACACAGGGCGGCGCCAGTGGCTCAAAGGAGTAGAGCGTCGGCCCCATATGCCAGAGGTGGTGGGTTCATATATCTATATATATATATGTATGTATATTTACACAGTGGTTACTGCACCAGCCACATACACAGGCTGGCAGGTTCGAACCTGGCCCAGGACAGCTAAAACAACAATGACAACTGCAACAACAACAAAAAAATAGCCAGGCATTGTGGTGGGTGCCTGTAGTCCCAGCTACTTGGAAGGCTGGGGCAAGAGAATTGCTTAAGCCCAAGAGTTTGAGGTTGCCGTGAGCTGTGACACCATGGTACTGTACCAAGGGCAACATAGACTGTCTCAAATAAAACAAAATATTTACTCAGCATATGGTTTGAGTAATTGGAACAGAGAAGTTTTTAATTTTTGTAAGTTTTAAATTATTTTTTTCATACTATTCTGGAAAGCTTTTTTCTAATGCTATGTTTCATTTAAATCTCATTTTCTTCAACAATTAACAAACACTTAAATACTATACTTCAGTTATGTCCCTGCACACAAAGGTCTAGTGAGTGATAAGCAAACCTACACACCACACACACACTACAAAGGAGCCTAAGTGGGGAGCACTATCATAGAGGTATGATGCTATCTGAGAACAAACCCCAGTGAGCTTCAGCTTGCATCATATACCTAAAGGCAATAAAATTACCATGTTTCTAATGGGGAAAAAATGATCAATTCTGTTATTAATTGACATTTCAACTAGCTCAGTTTGTGTGTGAGTCCTTTCCTGGTCTACCAAGCTAGAAAAAGTGAAATTTCTCTTCTCCCTTTCTCATCTCCAGCCTGTTGTAAAGACCTGATATTTCCTTCTTTGAAATATCTCACCAATTCTTTCTTTCCTTTTTGTTCCCTTTGATACAGTCTACATCCAAATGCTCATCATTTTACATCTAGATGATTCCAACAGGGATGATCTCCCAGTATCTGGTTTCTCAGTTCTCCCTATGTTAATACCAGACCTACTTCTCTCTTGTGTTTAGCACTCTTGGTGGACTCCCAAGGGTAAGCTCTTCTGCTGACCTTTAGGGACTTCCATACTGGCCTCTCTAACCACCTTTACCACTTTCTTCTCTCCAGCATGCCCTCTGCCCCTTCAAGCAAGCTGTTGTCCCTGGCCAGCATCACCTCCTGTCCTCCTCCTATTTGTCTAAGCCTTTGGCTTCTCTCCCAGTCTCAATTTAAGACGCTGCTTCCAAGACAACTTTCTAGTCACCTCATTACATGATGATCTCCTCACTTGGCAAGAACTTTAAAAGTTGTTTCATGAAGGCTTCTTTTATATCTCCTAGAATTCCTAGGACGGTACTGGGCAGAGAGTAGGCACTAAATAAAAACGTGTTAATTGAATTGGGAAGAAAATAAAAGAATTTTAAAAATAGAAAATGATCGTAAAACCCAAGAGATGTGAGACAACTGAGTTGAACTTCCTCGCACTCCACAGATGTCATTTACTAACCAAGTACTTAAGCTCTATTTTCCCTCAACCATGTTAATTTGGCAGTAACATCCCCTTAAGGCACTTGAACAACCCCTTCAAAGTGTTAAACATAAAATTATTATTGGCTTATGTTTCATAAGTAAGGGAGATAATTTAAATGGTTCAACCTCTAAAGATAGGGTATAGCGATAAGTCTCCTTCCCACCCTGTCTATTAGATAGCTCTTCTTGGGAGCAACCCAGTGTAACCTTATTTCTATATGCCCTTATAGAAATATTTTGTAGAGATACAAGCAACTACACATATGCATTTGTGCCTCCTCTTACTACCCAGAAGATGGCATATTATACATACTTTCACACTGGAAGGCAATTCTTTCTAAAATAAATTAAAGAAGAAACCCCTAAACATAAAAAAAAAGAAAAAGGTAAAAGGGAATTAAATTGTGGTTTGGATGATACATTGACCAATATTTTCTTAGGAATTAAAAAATTAACCTACTTTGATAGCATGGTAAATACCCATTGTACAAATTATCATTCTCTGCTAGAATTCAAATTGAATGAGTACCCTACCCCACAAAAGACAGTAATCCCCCGGAAAGGGGGCTGTGAGGGCCAGAACTAGAAAAGTGAAATCTTTGGTCCCTTAGCTCAGCCTACCACATTCAACACCACACCAGATGCAACACCTCTTCAGTTGCAAAAGAGTGAGAATTTTATGGATAGATTCCCCTAGATGTCAGAGAAAGGATGATGTTAGCAGGGTACTTGTTCAAATTAACAAGACAATGGAGAAGTATGTCAGCCTTAGTAGCAAAAGTGACTGCTGTAGCTTGTTAACTAAAAAAATTAATTAGGTTTGTACTTTGGAAAAAGGAGAGCTTTATTTCTCATAAAAGGTAGCAACCTATTGGGTGGCCATTCCAACAGGTTGGAGAAGCTGAGCCCTGGCCAGAAGCCAGACACCTGTGCTTCAAAGAAGAGACAAAGGGAAACAGGATTTCATACTGACTGGGTGGTCAAATACACATATTTAATAAGCTATAGGATGAGTCATAAATATGAAAGGAAATCATACACGTCATTGTGCTTTACCTCTCCCATCCCATCATGGCTAGAAACTAAGTTATAAGTTGTTTCTGGGGTTCCCTTGGCTAAGAGGAGGTACATTCAGTTATCAGAGAGCTTAGGATTTTTACTTCACAAACTGTAATGCGTAGTGATTTTGATTTAAGTGCAGACAGGCCATGTGATATTCACTGTTAGTGGAGACCTAGCCATTGATCTTACCTGTATTGAAACATAGGCGCTGCAAGAAAACAGGTGAATGCACACATACCTGTCCTCAAAGACTCACCATTATATATTCATGAATATATAATGCTAGTAGGTGAGGAAATTTACACATAGGTATACTGTATAGTCTAAATGGATTATTAATACCTAGTTAATTGAGCAGCACCTGTGGCTCAGTGGGTAGGGCGCCAGCCCCATATATGGAGGGTGGTGTGTTCAAACCCCGCCCTGACCAAACTGCAACAAAAAAATAGCCGAGCATCATGGCGGGCGCCTGTAGTCCCAGCTACTTGGGAGGGTGAAGCAAGAAAATCGCCTAAGCCCAGAAGCTGGAGGTTGCTGCAAGCTGTGTGACACCATGGCACTAAACCCAGGGCTATAAAGTGAGACTCTGTCTCTACAAAAAACAAAAACAAAAACAAAACAAAAACCTAGTTAATCATTGTGATCAACTTCTGCTTGAGTATGGAAAGACCAATAAAAGATAAAAAAAAAAAAGGATAGCTGGGTATTGTGGTGGGCGCCTGTAGTCCCAGCTACTTGGGAGGCTGAGGCAAGGGAATCGCCTAAGCCCAGGAGTTGGAGGTTGCTGTGAGGTGTGGGACACCACAGCACTCTACCGAGGGCCATAAAGTGAGACTCTGTCTCTGCAAAAAAAAAAAAAAAAGGGAAAAAAAGTATTCCCATCTCACCCCCCATCCTGTGATTATCTAGTTAAGGTTTCACCACAGTTGTGAGGATATTTGTTTCAGGAGACTTTGAGGAGGTAGTTACACATAGACAGACAATACATGTTGTGATACTGGCAGAATAAATGTTTGATGATTTTCTTAATTTGTCAAAGTGAAAATTACCTTTATATTGTGTAAAAATTTTGCATTGTTAGAAGGAAGACTACTTTGATGATGTTTTCTGTCAGACAAAGTTAAAATTTTCTAGGTTTGTTTCCTGGTATTCCCATTATTAAAGTTATTAGAATTGTAATCTAGGCAGAGCAGAATTGAGAGGCTACTCTCCTTGTTCTCCAGAATTGCTGCCCTTCTGAAAATAAAGCTTCTTTGGACCTAATCCCCATCTCTTACATATTGGTTAGAACCTTTGTCTGGCTCTAATTGGAGGTAACACCTCCATTCTCACTTCTACACACACACACACACACACACACACACTAGCATGTGCAAAGACTATGCAACATCCAGCGGAAATGCAGACCTAAGAAGACGCTGAAGATGACAGAGAGGCCAATGCTAAAGGGCTCATGACTTCATGGAGTAGGAGTTGGTACTCAAGCCTGTCTAATTTCAATGCTAATGCTCTTTTTTGGAAGACAGCCCAGAGCCCTCTTAGCTAGCACTGTGGTTTGTTGAAATCTGGTCTTTGTAAAATCTCCTAGACTCTAGGGTCTAGAGGAAAATGTGTCATTTTCCTGAACCAGAGAACCCTTCCAAGCTGGAAAAGAACTATCATTGTCCAGTTTAAGTCTTTTTCAAACCTATACTCTTACTTCATTTAATGGTTTCTCTTACAGCATCATTATAAACACTATCTTTAAAATGTAATATGGTTTATGAAGCAGTTACAAGGAGGCACTTGGAACTGTCAGACCACCAAAAACCACTGCTTTTGGTGCGCTAACCAAAAAAACCATCTCCTTTGTGATGGAACATTTGTAACTTCTGAAATTAAAGATAAAGAGTTCTCGAGCAGCCTTCTCCATAGTTGTAAGCTCATTGTCCTAAAGTTAACATTTTCTTGAATACATTTTAATGAAATGGGTTTTTTTTTTTTTTGGAGACAGAATTTCATTCTGTGGCTCTGAGTAGAGAGCTCTGGAGTCATAGCTCACAGCAACCTCAAACTCTTGGACTCAAGCAATCTTCTTGCTTCAGCCTTCTGAGTAGCTGGGACTACAGATGTGTCTTATCACACTTAGCTAATTTTTCTATTTTTAGCATAGATTGGGTCTCACTCTTACTCAGGCTAGTCTCAAACTACTGAGCTCAAGCAATCCACCCACCTCAGCCTCACAAAGTGCTAGGATTACAGGCCTGAGCCACTGTGCCCGGCCTCATCTCTACTTTTTTTTTCTTTTTTGAGACAGAGTCACCATCAACTTTGTCATCCTCAGTAGAGTGCCATGGCGTTTTAGCTCACAGCAACCTCAAACTCTTGGGCTCAAGTGATTCTCTTGCCTCAGCATCTTTAGTAGCTGGGACTATAGGCTCCCACCATAATGCCCAGCTAGTTTTTTTGTATGTTTGTTTAGCAGGCCAGGGCTGGGTTAGAACCCACCAGCCTAGAGCATGTGGCCAGTACCCTAACCACTGAGCTATGGGCACCCCCTCCCCATTCTCTATTTTCTTTTTTTTTTTTTTTTGAGACAGAGCCTCAAGCTGTCCCCCTGGGTAGAGTACCGTGGCGTTACAGCTCACAGCAACCTCCAACTCCTGGGCTCAAGCGAGTCTCCTGCCCCTGCCTCCCAAGTAGCTGGGACCACAGGCGCCCGCCACAACGCCCGGCCATTTTTCGGTTGCAGCCGTCATTGTTGTTTGGCGGGTCCGGGCTGGGGATTCGAACCCGCCACCTTAGGTGTACGTGGCTGGCGCCTTAGCCGGTTGAGCTATAGGCGCCGAGCCTCCCATTCTCTATTTTCAATAATTCTTTCAATGTTATCTAAACACTGAGAATTTTGTACCCAATAATGGTAATTATGTTTTCATTTTTAGTTCTGAAATGGTGAGTAAAAGAATTCAAATAATTTATCTGTCTTTTGGATTTTGTCATGAAAGCAGGGTCTAGGTCTTGCTCATCTTTTTTTGCTCTGGCTTCTAGAAAAGTCATCTGGCTTATTGCAGGCATTTAACTTTTAATCAACTGTGAGCCAGGCACACATAGTTCAAAATGCTTCACAAGTATCAACTTATTTCTTCTTCAACCTTTTCAGGAGAAACTAGTATCATACCTATCCCACAGATGAGGAAACTGAGGCCTAGAGAGGATGAGAAATTTGCCTAAAGTCTCAGAGGGACTGGCAGAGCAGGAATTCAAACCCAGACAATTTGGCTCCAAGGTCCTTGTTTGCAGTCACTTTATTCTGCTACCTCTCATCAATGTTGAATGAGTGTATGATCATTGGATTTATCCTTGAGGTCTGCTCTTGTAAATTAGGTCTTTTAATTTCTTTTACCTTATAAATATTTTGCTTAGTATGTGGTATCTAGCATCCTGAAAGAAAGTTCGGAGAAATGTAAAGACCTGCAGAGAGTTTGTGATTTTCATAGGGAGGACAAACACACACCTGCATCAAACAGCATCACTGTATACTGTCATGCAATCGATTCTCAGCGTTTTGGCTAAGAGCAAGTATGGAGAGTATATTCTCATGTTTGTAGTTCTCATATAGATGCCATAGGAATTCAGAAGGAAGAATTATGAGAGATTATTAAAGGACCATGTGACACATTCCAGTTGGCCCCATGACTCCTGCTCTTGCTTTTCACACTCTGTATAACCTCACTCCTCTCCCTTATAAGTATGGATTGCTTCCACCTAATGAAGATGGCAAAGACGAGGATTTGGGAGTGTGATTTAGGTAAGAATTTAGGGTTAATGGAAAGTTCGGTCATTATCAGCTGACAATTGAAGTCCTGAGAACAAGAATTGTCCAAGCTGGGTGCAATGGTTCATGTCTGTAATCTCTCTGAGAGGCAGAGGCGAGAAGATTTATAGAGCTCAGGAATTCCAGGACAGCCTGAGAGAGAGACCTCATCTCTATTAAAAATAGAAAAATTAGCTATGCTTGGAGATGGACGCCTGTAGCCCCAGCTATTCCCCAAGTACTTGGCAGGCTGAGGCAGGAGGATCGCTGGCGCTCAGGAGTTTGAGGTTGAAATGAACTATAACAAGACCACGGCGCGCGCGCACACAAACACACACACGCAGAGAGAAGACGAAAGAAAAGAAAAAGGACTGTCCAAAGGAGGGAGTTCAGAGAGGAGGGGGAAAGGGGAAAAGGCCCCTGGGGGGCCCGGAAGAAGGAAACCCAAACCCAACCCAAGACAGCCAGTGTAGCCGTACAGCCAAAGTTAAGATGGATTGGTTTCACTGCTCTGGAGAGTCCCATTTTCTCTTCAAATGTAGTGGCAGGGCTACCTCTAGGAGGCAGTCTTTATTTTACAGGTATGAAAACGGAAGTCTCCGGAGTTGAAATACCTGGACCGCTACCATAATGCTACTAAGTGAATAACTCAGACTTCACAAAGCCCTGCCTCTTCTTGCTACAGATTTAATTAATTCTTGTTGCCCAAAGGAGAGTAAAATGAATAAATGGACGGGCAAGAAAGGAAAGAACTGAACGTTGCTCAGGCGCTGGAGAGGAAGAGAGAACCCAGCCCGCTCCCAACCTACCACCTTCTTCGGTTCCAGCAGAGGTCGCAAAGCGCAGATTCCGCGGACCGAGGAGTGCGCATGCGCAAGCGCATGCGCGCACAATTCGGCGCGCCGGTCCGGCGGAGGCGGAGACACAAGGTGCTCGCGGCCAGGGGCGGAGCGGCGGCGGGAGCTACAGGGGTGGCTGCGACTGAGGCGACCGTGGCTGGGCTGCCGGGTAGGAGACCCCGGCAGGCTCTGAGTAAGCGAAGCGCCGCGCAGGGCTGAGCCTGCTGCAGAACCATGGAGATTGGCACCGAGATCAGCCGCAAGATCCGGGTGAGGCCTGCGTCGACTGGCGCCGGGCAGGGGCGGGAACTGGGCCTGGGCAGGCGGACAGGCGGTTGTCAGGAGTAACGGGGACATTGGGCCCGGGTGGACGGCGCGGCCTGGCCATCGCCCGGCGTTCCTGAAAGGGCTGGAGCGCCGGCGAGCGGCACCTCCTCGCCCAGGCGGCCTCAGAACTCGGAGAGTAAACGGGGTTGCGGCTGAAGAAGTAGCGGCTGGGAAACGGAAGGACGCGTACGGGGCCGGGGGAGGGCCACACACCGCGGCGCAGTAAGCCTGTCTTGGTCGGCAGCTAGAGGCGGGCGCGACAGGGGCCTGGAGTGGCGGGGGGGAGGGGTCGAGGTTCCTCCCCACCCCCACCCAGGCCGCCGACGGGGGCGGAAGGTGAGAGCGCCAGCATAGTTGTCTCTGCTCTGTAGAGTGGTTTGGTTTTTTTATAGCGGACTTTCTCTTAATGCACCTTGGCTTTTTTTTTTTTCCTTTCAGAGTGCCATTAAGGGGAAATTGCAAGAATTAGGAGCTTATGTTGGTAAGTCCTTGTTTATTATTTTTAGTCTTGTAGAACTTAGAATTTGCAACAAATTGAAATTTAGTGAATGTAATTTTTCCATTATACTTTGGACATTAGAGAAGATCCCTTTCTACCTTCTTCAAATATGAGACTAACTAGTTTTATCTAGTTTTCTCAACCTTTCCTTTTTTCCCTCAAACTCCCTTTTACTGTGTTTTGAAACCTTTGGTCTCCTCCATTAAGGCTTTGTCGTGTTTTTCCATGTTTGTCTGAATTTTATTTTCCGTTTTTTTCTGTTCTCGTTACATTTTTCTTGACCTTTGATTTCAGAACTGTTATTTTGGATGTGAATGTTTGATGATTTTTGGCATTTGCCTTTGTAAGGATTCGATGAGTTTTATTTTCAGATCTGTTTTCTTTCTTTCTTTTTTTTTTAGAGACAGAGTCTCACTTTGTTACCCTCGGTAGGGTGCTATGGTGTCACAGCTCACAGCAACCTCCAGCTCTTGGACTTAGGCGATTCTCTTGCCTTAGCCTCCCGAGTAGCTGGGATTACATGCGCCGGCCAAAACGCCCACCGACCTATTTTTTTGTTGCAGTTTGGTTATGGGGTTCGAACCTGCCACCCTCGGTATGTGGGGCTGGCGCCCTACTCACTGAGCCACAGGTGCTGCCCTTTTCAAGATCTATTTTTTCCTACCTGTTTCTCTCTTCCTTGAAACGGTAATGTCCTTACTGTTTAATAACTTGAGTGTATACTGTGGGCCCAGGCACTGTGTTTAACTATTGCGCTGAGGTAAGTGGTAATATTCTCTATTGTACAAACAAGGAAACTGAGGCTTTGCTTACTTGACATTTTGTGGATTGAGACTTGGGTCTATGTGACCCAAAAGTTGGTGCCTCCTATAAAAATAATAGGTAGCACTCGTAACAGTGGTTTTCAAACTCTGGTAGAACCCATAAAGTCAAAACAGTTTTCATACTAATACTAAAATGGTACTTGCTGTTTTTGACTTGTTTTGACATTTGTATTGACCCACGATCGATAAAATTACTGGTACTTTATCATAAATCAAGATAGTTGAACCAGACTCTACTAGAAATCATATTCATATCACTCCCCAGTTATAGTTAAAATACAGAAGAGTTTCATTTAAGAATGTCATTGATGGGCGGCACCTGTGGCTCAGTGGGTAGGGCACTGAGAGTGATGGGTTCAAACCTGGCCCTGGCCAAACTGCAACAAAAAAATTAGCCAGGCTTTGTGGCAGGCACCTGTAGTCCCAGCTACTCAGGAGGCTGAGGGAGAGAATCACCTAAGCCCAGGAGTTGGAGGTTAGCTGTGAGCAGTGTGATGCCACCCACGGCACTCTATTGAGGGCGATAAAGTGAGACTCTGTCTCTACCAAAAAAAAAAACAAAACAAAACAAAAAGAATGTCATTAATGAAGCAGTAAACATTTGTTTAAACCCTGGACTTTTTACTTATTTATCCATTTATTTTTTTTTTTTTAGAGACAGAGTCCTACTTTGTCACTCTCAGTAGTGTGCTGTGGTGTCACAGCTCAAAGATACCTCCAGCTCTTGGGCTTAAGGGATTCTCTTGCCTCTGTCTTCGAGTAGCTGGGACTACAGGCTCCCGCCACAATGCCTGGCTATTTTTTATTGCAGTTGTCATTGTTGTTTTAGCTGGCCCAGGCCAGGTTCAAACCCACCAACTTCTGTGAATGTGGCTCGTTCTGTAACCACTGTGCTATGGGCACCAAGCCTTTTTTTTTTTTTTTTTTAATTTAGAGATGAGGTCTTGCCCTGTTACCTAGGCTGGAGTGCATTGGCTAGATTATAGCTCACTGCTGCCTCAAACTCTTGGGCTCAAATGATATCCCTGCATCAGCCTCCAGAAGTGCTAGGATTATAGTCAGGGGCCACCACGGCTGGCCTAAACACTGCTAGACTTTGACATCTTTTTAATATTGGGTGTGAGGAAACGCATGGTGCCCATTAAACATTTCTGCATATTCTGAAATATGGTGGATTTAAGGAAAATAATGTGTATGTTGAAAACTAGATTGAGTCTCACTCTGTCACCCTGGGTAGAGTGCTATGGTATAGCTCACAGTAACCTCAAACTTTCAGTTTCAAGCAAACCTTTTGCGTCAGCCTCCTAAGTAGCTGGGACTACAGGTACATACCTCAATACCTGGCTAGTTTTTCTATTTTTAGTAAAGATGGGGTTTTATTCTTGCTCAGGCTGGTCTCAAACCCCAGAGCTCACAAAATCTACCCAGTCTCAGAGTGCTACAATGTCAGGTATGAGCCACTGCACCTGGCCAGTAACATTTTTAACTTATTAGAAATGAAAAACTCAACCGGCTAAGGTGCCAGCCACACACACCTAAGGTGGCGGGTTCGAATCCCCAGCCCGGACCCGCCAAACAACAATGACGGCTGCAACCAAAAAATGGCAGGGCGTTGTGGCGGGCGCCTGTGGTCCCAGCTACTTGGGAGGTGGAGGCAGGAGACTCGCTTGAGCCCAGGAATTGGAGGTTGCTGTGAGCTGTAATGCCATGGCACTCTACCCAGGGGGACAGCTTGAGGCTCTGTCTCA